>MU697862.1:554-12724 GCA_026770625.1 Nicotiana glauca
CTACTTTATGTTGACTGCGTCGCATGGATGATTCATGAGCAGGGTATTTGTTTACTTTATGTTGACTGCATCACATGGATGATTCGCGAGCGGGGAAAATAGATGCATCTATTGGTTCGAGCCATTCGACCCTCGGCAGTGCACAATTTACATTTCTGTTGGATCGGGCCGTCGCCTCGGCATGATATGCGCATGTTTATGTTACTTACTTGAAGTACTTGATGTAGTTATTGCCCTTTGGGCCTGATATGAATTGCTGAAGATAGAAGAAAAGAAATCCTGAAAATCTTTTGCTAATTATTAAAGGTGTTTACTTGTTTTACAGCCTTGTGAACTAGAGCATGCTATATAAATCCATGAATTTCTCATGTTTTAGTATATCAGTATTGGACCGTTAGTAAGGTCAAAGTTGACCATCTCGTCTCTATCCCTTCGGGATTAGGCGGGATACTCACTGAGTACACGTTGATTACGTACTCATACTACACTTCTGTACATTTTTGTTGCACAGGTACTTGATGCATTAGCAGCCTACTGGGCGCAGAAATACGGACGATTCGGGGACTAGGTGAGCTGCAGTATGCAAGGCGGCCCGTAGCTCTTAAAAGTCCTTTCTAGTATCTGTATTTCTTTTCTGTCCATTGTATTTCGGACGGATGCTGTGTTGTATTTTATGTCTTTATAGTTGTTGCTCATGCACTTGTGACACCGGGTTTCTGGGATGATTTCGGTAAATCTTTGTACCAATTGGTTTTATTTAAGTTTGAATTCAGAAAAATGATCTTATTATATGTGAAACAGAAGGAAAGACCGTAGATTTTCAAAAGTATTAAAGGAGGAATTTATTGATGAGTTAGTTGGCTGGCCTGACAGAGGTGTCCGGCGCCACTATGACCCTTAGTGGATTTTGGGTCGTGACAAGTTGCAGTCATCCATATTAAATCATGCAAGTCCTTATTGGGAATGTGCCTTATGGAAATTGGCTTTCAGGTGCCTCACATAGTAACTGTGGTATGCATATAGTTCCTACCATTCAGCCAAATGTTGTACATAACTTAAAATAACGCAATGCCGATAAGATATTGGACAAATACCTGAACATTGTTTGAAAACGTGCTTCTTCAAGTGGTTCAAAAATAGCGTCCACATCTCTTGGATTTCATTGGCACAAATAGCAAAAGCTAGGGGAAATATTTTTCCATTAGCATCTACTGTAACATCGATCATTAGCTTAATATCATACTTTCCATAGAAATGAGTGCCGTCTATGGATATTACCGGCTGGCAATGCACAAAACCATCAATTGCTGATTTAAATACCCAGAACACGTATTTGAATATATATATATATATATATATATTCTGGTATTCTCGGACTTCGCTCAAGCTTCCATTCAATAACAGTCTCGGGGTTAAAGTGTTGCAATGCGGCCATGTACCTGGGTAGAGATACAAATGACTCATCCCAGTCACCATAAATAATTTCAAACGCACATTTGCACCCAAGAAATGCCTTTCTTTTGGTAGTGGTACACTCTTATTCCTGGAAGACAGATGTAATATACTCTTTGATCTTGTACCTTATGGAGGCTTCAATTTGTGGAATCAAGATAAGAGAAATCAAGTCAACATCCAAGTTAAAGTGATTCCCGATGAATGTGTCCATTTCACAATTGTGGGTGCCAATGTATTTACCCACAAATCACATATTTGTTTTCTTCTTCCTCGCACACAGCATCCAATTACAACCTGTAAACCATCTACGGCAAACAACCTTGTATACACCTAGAGATGACTCTCATACCATCATCTTATGACACTCTTTTACGATGTATATTTTTACCGCCCTGATTAGGCACGCCTTATCAGGAAAAAGCATGCCCTTTGACAGCACCGTTGGTCTACCTTCATCTCACATTGCTATATGAATTTTTTCAATATACCTTGAGGGCATCCACATCCGGCATACTTGGAAAATGATCAAGATAGGGAATATGCCTTGAATGAAATTACATGTGGACTCATACACTCTTGGTCCAACGGGAGGTGGAGCATGCTCCCTTGTCAAATCAGGTTCGACATTCTCTTCCTCCTCCTCATCACCTTCATCAGGAAAAAGGTGTGCCATCTCCAGACTCATCGACATTATTGTCATAATCACTATTCTCTTTCTGACTCTGTGCATCTGCCAGATCCCGAGTAAATACGTCGTCTTTGGGAAATTGAGTAAGGACATAACCATCAAGTTGTTAATTTTTACTACACAACCAAAGAAATAATGAGTGACTAAAATTGGTCCAAACAATACATATAACTTTATATATTCACTTACAAATCATAATGTATTGATATCCCATGATGCACATTATCTTGTTGATACTGACTCCCAGATGGACCACCATGATCCAACATACCAAAACTAGGCATATTTCAACTAGTCATTGGTTCATAACTTGTAAAATTCATATATGGTTGGTACCCTTGTGAATATACGAGTGTTAATACAAATAAAATACATAAAAATATACATCGTTACACAAAGAAAAATTAAAGTTTACCACCCGACTTGTGGATTATGTATACTATGAGAAATATTTTTTTTCCTCTCCTCATTCGCTCGTGGACATAAGTTTAGATCCGGCCAAACTCTTTCAGCCAGAACTTGTTTGGCTAAAACTGCTCTAAAATAACCACCCGATGATTGGGGGATTTCCCTACTTTGTGCAACCTCATTATTGCAAACGTCTTCAGCCTTGACGTACATTTCTAACACTTTTATCACAATAAATTTCCAGTATTCATCCGGATTCCTCAAAAAATCTCTTACAGTTCATCGTCTTTGATGTTAAAATCTGCATAACAAGCAACCCCTTGCGGAGTCACATAATACGGATATCTTCCAATTATTTTATTCACCGAACGGTTACTCACACTTATTTTTTATATAACAACGATACCAATGTATCGTAGTCCATTGTAAGTGGCAACTCAACATGATACTATGGAGATAAACTATAGCTTATTGAGTTATTCAATACCACAAACCTCACCGCTCCCCGATATAATGAAACCCTAATTCTTTGCTCTTCAGACATTATGACAAAATGCAAAACAACTTAACAAAGGAAAATTTTAGAAGACTTGAAAATGTTTTATGAATGGATTTTTACAAACGGGGAAGGGTCAAAAATGCCCCTGAACTATTGAAAAATATCTAAAAATATTCTTCATCCACCTATTAGGCTAAAAATACCCCTCCATATACCTTTTTGGTTCACTTATACCTTTTGACCATTAGGTCAATGCTGAATTTTAAAAATAATTATTTAAATTCCATGTGAAAACTTCTTATTGGTCAACATTGAAAACATCTAACATATTAGAAAGACCCACCCATATCTACCCGTTTTTCGGAATAACCCGGCCCAACACTAACCTGACCCGAATAAAAAGTTCAAAATAAAAAAAAGACACCCCATGTGGCAACATTACCAGTTTGTTCTTCCTAACGACGCGGTGCTAGTAAAGAGCTTATATGAGTAAGTTCCCAAGTTGGTACTTCCAGATATTCTGCATTTCCAAGTATTGAGGAACTAGATCTTAACCTTTTTGGAACAAGAAAAATATCAATCTTCTTGGAGCTCACTTGATGTAGCAACGAGTTGATAGTGATATACTTTGTAGATTTTGGAATTATATAACTTTCTTTGTCATGGTTTTGTTAGATTTTGGGGCCTCTTTTTTTTAGTTGAACTTTTTATTTGGGTCGAGTTAGTATTTGAAACGGGTTAGTATGCAAAATAGGTAGATATGGGTGAGTATTTAATGTGTTAGATGTTATAATTTTGGCCAATATGAAGTTGCTACGTGGAATTTAAATAATTATTATTTTTAATTTAGCATTGACCTAGAGGTCAAAGGGCATAAGTGAACCAAAAAGGTAGATGGAGGATATTTTTAGCCCAATAGGTGAATGTAGGGAATTTTTAAACCTTTTTCAACAGTTCATGGGCATTTTTGACCCTTTTCCGTTTTACAAAATACTTCACCTCTTTAAATAAGGCAAAGACCAGCTCGAGGATTCAATTATTTGAGGTATAGCGTCTTAGCTTAAAACGCTATACACAATTGAATTATTATTATGTTAGTTAAGCACAGAAGAATTATTTGTAGACCTACACAATATTTATAGCGTCTTAATAAAGAACGCAATATATGTAGCATCTTTTAAAAGAGGCTATACTTAACTTGCCAAACGGCCGTTAAGGTATAACGTCTTTTAAAAAGCTGCTATATATATTATGGTCACTATATTTTTTTTATTATATATTTTTTTTTTCTTTGAGTCCAAAAAATCATATTTTGGTTGCAGACTCTTTTTCACGGAGATTCATGGACAAAAAATGGAACCTTATTAAATGGCTTTCTAATTGGGAAAAAATTTATTTACTAATTTTATGTTAAAATCAAATCTTTCCTCGAGCCTTAAACTATAGACATTCTACTCACCCTATCTGAAAATTAATGCGATAATGTATATCTTGTCACTTTGATTATCAACCTCCTTTTAAGTATTTTTGTATCATGTTACATTTAAAAAATAAAGTAGCATTTTTAGAACCTAGATTTACAAACAAAAAAAATAAAATGAAAAAAATGGGAGCTAGCTCAACAAATGAATAGACAAAAATGATTAGAGAGAGGAATACACGCATCTTCATTCATGTTTGATGATGGAATGTACTTGCAAATTTATGCAAGTGCAATAATCAAATTTATCTTTTTTTGAGCAAACAGAAAAAATATATATTAAAAGCTAAGGAACATCCAGTACATAGTTAACATAACTAGCATCATGGAGGATGCATTTGTTTCCCAAGCTTGCTAGCATATTACGAGCTTCATTACATAGGAGTTTTTCATGACAAGGTGATTCAAGTTTGTCACTTTCAACAAAATGTAATACATCAAAAGGTGGTATGACAAAAACGTTTTTTATGGATTTCACTGCTTTGCTGCTTCCTGCTAATTCCTGAGACTTGTTTTCCCTTCCTAGAACTTCTTTGGCTAGTTGGTGGGCAATCCTATTCCCCTGCCTGAAAGTGTGTTGGAGAGTGACCCTCTGCTGGTGCATTAAGGACCTGCAATCATTAACAGTTTTGTTAAGTAATTTATTACCATGTTATATTGCCTGGATAGCCTCTGAGCAGTCTGTCTCAATCTCAAGTGGGAAGAGATTCCATTACTTTGCTGTTCGTAGCCCTTCTCGTAGTGCTTTTAATTATGCTACAAGGGATCCATTTGCATGGGCTAGTTTTGCAAAACTAACCACCCAGCAATCGGTTGCATTTCTAAAGACACCCCCTAGACCACAATTGTTGCCATTACTATAAAAACTTGCATCTACATTCAATTTGTACCATCCCTTGGGGAGTTTGAACCAGTTAATTTTTATAAGGGATTTGGGAGGGTGGATAAGGGATTTTTTCGTGAAAAGTTTAAATTCCAATGCCTTTAGCATGATTTGGGAACCCCTTAAAAAATTGTTCGTGTTGTTGATGTTATTACTGTTTCTATTAATTCAAATATGCCATATGAGGAAAGGAAAGAAGTTTTCCCAGTTAATGAGGTTGTGTTTTAGAGGGATATTGAGATCTCTTACTTGGAGAAGCCAGTGCTTCCCGCTTTTTATGATTTGCTGGGTTGCTTGCAATTCTCTCTAGAGATTACTGACAGCTCTGCAATCCAGGAAGATATGTTCAATTGACTCTTTAATAGGGTTTTTGCAGATGGGACAATTTGAATCAATGTTTAGTCCAATTTGCGAAAGGTACTTCCTGCAAGGGATTCGATTGTGAAGACATTGCCATAGGAACAATTTAATTTTGTTAGGGCACTCCAGAGGTGCCAGATCCATTCAAAGTCAGGGTTAGATCCCCTTGGGGATTCAAGCAGAGTATAACAAGAGGCGGTGGTAAAGACTCCTTTGGTGGTGAGGGACCAAGCAGGAATGTCAGTAAGAATGCCTTTTTGGTAGGTTTTTGTTTTGGAGATAGTTTCTAACACATCCGGAGAGGGAGGGAAGGTTAAAGAGTTTAGGTTCCACTTAGTTACATCAAAGATGTCTCCGATTTTTATAAAGAGTCTTTGGCTGAAGGGGGCGTGTAAATAGGTTCCTTAGGCTACCAATATTTGGTATCCAATTGTCCCCCATAAGTTAAGGTTGGAGTGGATGTGAGGGGACCATGTGATGCCTTTGGAATAGATTTCCCACCCTCTGCAAATGCTTTTCGAGAGGAAGGAGGTTCTATTTTCATAGGAGCTATTGCAATAGTAAGAGATGATTAGCTTTGCCCAAGGAATTAGGGTGTTATTAAGGAGTCTCTAGCTTAAGCTGGTCAGAGTACAAAGGTTTTTATTGAGTGCATTATGGATCCCCAGTCCACCATATTTTTTGGGTTGGCATATAGTGGACCAGTTTACCAAGTGCAGTTTCCTTTTTTCAATTGTACTACCCCAAATGAAATTCCTTTGGACTTTATCAATCTCTTTAAGGGTTTTAGTAGGGAGCAGGGTGTATTGCATATAGTGGTTTGGGATGGTGTTAAGGCATGATGATTCAAGGGTTGTTCTTCCTGCCAAGCTAAAAAACCTCATTTTCCAGGATGCAAGTTTGGTTCTCATTTTGTCTATGAGGAATTGATAATCTCTAGGTTTTGGGCTGTGATGAAGGATGGGGAAACCAATATATGTGCCAAAGTTGTTACTCTTTTTAATACCAAGAGAAGTGGTAATGTTGGTAATGATTGATTGATTACAATTTTTTGAAAAAAGGATCTTTGATTTAGTCAGATTGATGTTTTGACCAGATAGAGAGCAAAATATATCAAGTCCATTTTTTATGGCCTGACAGGATTTAGTATTTGCTCTAGCCATGAGAGAAAGGTCGTCAGCAAATAATAGATGGGATATTTTTGGACATTTATATCCTAGGGAAATGGGGTCCCAGTTTTTGATATCTACTTGGTTCTATATATCTGGTGAGCATTTCTAGGCAGAGGATAAAAATATAGGGGGAGATGGGGTCGCCTTGTCTAATACCTCTACTTGGTTGGAAATAGTTTGTAGTAGCTTCATTGACTAAAATAACTATTTTGCTGGTAGAGATGCAGTTTAGCAGGAGTTTAGAGAATTTGGGAGGGAATTTGAAGAAGTCCAATGTGTGACGAATGAAAGAACATTCAAGGTGGTCGAAAGCCTTTTCTAAGCCAATTTTCAGGATCATATGGCCTTGCTTGCCTTTCAACTTATTGAATTTAGAAATCATTTCGTGGATGATGATAGCATTGTTTGAGGCTCTTCTGTTTTTCATAAAGCTAGCTTGGTAAGGACTGATTAGTTGATCTAGGAAAAGTTTGATACGATTGGCTAGAATCTTGGTAATTATTTTATAGATAGTATTACACAAGCCAATATGTCTGAAGTTTTTGATATTATTGGCATTATGGAATTTAGGAATGAGGCATAGGAGAGTCTTGTTAATATTTGGAGGTATTATTTGGTTATTGAAGATGTTGTGGCAGAGATTTTTGACAGAATCCCCTATATGGAACCAATATTTTTGGAAAAAGAAGGGGTGCAGACCATCTGGACTGGGAGATTTGAATGGTTTAAAAGAGAAGATTGCACTTTTTATTTCATTATCTAGTAGGGGAGAATCTAGTTGTTCTAGGTTGATAATTTTGCAACTGGATTGAGTATTAAGAAGGTTAGCCCAGGAAGAGTGAGTATGGGACGAGGTAAAAGTAGAGGTAGAATAGTTTTAGACATGGGTCAGAATAAGACTATGGTCATTTATCCAGTTACCAACATCGTCTTTAAAGAAAGTAATTTTGTTTCTTCTTTTTCTATTAGTGACAGAAATGTGGAAAAACCTAGAATTAGTGTCACCATAATTAAGCCACATTATCCTGGATCTAAGTTTTCAGTAGTCTTCTTCTATTTTCAGGATATCATTAAACTCCTGACGAAGAGTTAATTCCAGATTTTTTAGGAAAGAGCTGGTAGAATAGTTGTTAGAATTTTGAATGCCTTGAAGTCTAGCTAAGAGTTTTCTCTTCCTACCCATGATATTACCAAAAGTCTTGTCTTTCCAAGGTTTTATGTTGTCAATAAAATTAGAGCTAGCCTTAAAATAGTCACTGTTATTCCAGGAGTTTTTAACAATAGATTGAAACTTCGGATGTCTACACCAAAAGGTTTCCAACCTAAAAGGGACCTTATGAGGAGTTCTATTTCTAGGAATTAATTCTACCAGGATAGGATTGTGGTCAGAGTGAGTTCTGGGGAGATGGATAATAGAGCTTTTAGAAAAGAGTTCTAACCATTCTTCATTCCCAAAAACTTTATCAAGCCTTTCTAAAATAAGTCTCTTATTCTTATGTCTATTATTGGTCCAGGTGTATTTACTTTCCTTGAAGCCTAGGTCAACTAGGTTACAGTTATTAATTTTGGACCAAATATAATTAGCTCTACTATCTTTGATTGGCTTACCTCCAAATTTCTCGCTAGCAGTAAGAATATCATTAAAATCACCACCTACTAGCCAAGGTCCTTTATAAGAATTACTAATATTTTCTAGGTTATTCCACATAATATTTCTAGAAGGAATATTGGTACTAGCATAAATAGAAGTAAAGAGCCAAAGTTTACGTAAAGGATGTACCTCTATGGTTGCATGGATTTCTTGGCCTCTTCTATCAGCATTTTGGACATTGATTATATCATCTCTCCACATCATGACCATACCACCTGATTGTCCCTCCGAAGGAACTTCTATCATCTTGGAGAAACTAAATTCATTGAGCAAGGCAACATGGTTTATCATCCTTGTTTCCAGCAAAGTAACCAAGCATGGACTATGAGTGTCAAGCATCTTCCTAAAGTTCCTCCTAAAGTTTTCATTGTCTCCCATATATATTCCAAATAATGAAAGTAGTAGCATGATTCATAGGTAAGTCAGTGTTGTTCATTTCCCCATTTTCCCTTATTCCCCCTGCTTGGACAGGGTTCCTCCTTATCGATGGAACTAGTATCATAGCCTTGTTCCCCACAGTAGGGTCGTGTGGAGGGCGTATATCCATCGAGCACTTGTATAGGGCTAGTGGGCAACTGAGAACATACCTCTTTTCGTACCTTTTCGTGAATATAAATATTTTTATTCCGTTTAGGTTTGAGAGCTCTAGGATTTGCCCTAAGTGAGGATTTAGGGGGACATCGTCCTCCTCCATCTCTGCCTCTACTGACCCTGATTCTTGCTGTGGTGGTAGGGTTACTAGAGGTGGTTGGGGGGGGGGGGTACATTCCCTTGGTTCCCTAGGTTGACATCCCATAGGAGAAAGATGGAGTTTAGGTGGGTGTACATCTTCGTTGGAAAGAAAGGGAGATCCAGTGGAGCATTGGGAGGATGCATGGGGTTGAATTGAGGGGGCATATTCCATTGCTCCCTCATTGTTTGGGACATTTGAGGGTTCAAAGATAGTGCCATTGGGTGAATGATATTGTTGAGCCATACTTGGTTTAGATAGTTTTTCATCACCAATCTCATTCCCTCCATGATGAGTTGAGCTAGGTATTGAGTGTTGTGAAAAATTACTATGGCTTCTTGGCCGTTGATGGGTACTGTGAACGAGAGTGTATAGTCCATGAGCCCTAGTTCCATCCAACTCGTGGGTTGGTAATCTTGAGCTTGGGGGTTGGGCATAAATGATTTGGGGCTGATCTTGGGGATGGAGGGGGGGATTGTTTTCCATTTTGGGAGGGTGACGTTGTCTCAAGACTTGAACTAGACGAGTTCTTCTCCTTAGTGATGATGGAACTCTTGGCATTTTGGTTGAGACTAGGTGAATTAAATGCACTGAAAGTTGGCGTGGGATATTGAGTAGGAGGAGAGGTTATCCTATTGGGTGGGGAGGTGATGATTGCTTCATTTTTATCTATGTCCTTTGGTTGTTCTAGGTTACTTTNGGGAATGTTTTCCATTTGGAGAGGGTGACGTTGTCTCAAGACTTGAACTAGTCGAGTTCTTCTCCTTAGTGATGATGAAACTCTTGGCATTTTGGTTGAGACTAGGTGAATTAAATGCACTGGAAGTTGGCGTGGAATATTGGGTAGGAGGAGAGGTTAGCCGATTGGGTGGGGAGGTAATGATTGCTTTGTTTTTATCTATGTCCTTTGGTTGCTCTAGGTCACTTTTAAAGGAGCACTTAAATGCTTGGATTGGATCATCCATGGGAATGCCCATTTGGCAAGTTTCTTCTATGGCCTTTGCCATTTGGTCAACATGCATAGATGGGGAGATTATGGAAGATTCTGTGGATATGGGGAAATTTTGGAAAGATTTTGGGTTAAGGAGGGGGTTTGGGGCAGTAGGGGGATGATTAGCGATAGGGGTAGAGTTTTCCATACAAGTGTCATTTTGCATGGCATTGGATTTCACTAAGGGTTTAGCAATATGGGGTGCCACGTTGCAATCTTGCATGTAAGTGTCTTGTGTGTCAAGATCCAATTCACGGTTTAGTTGATTAAATCTATTATTGCTAATAAAATTCTCCTTAACCAAAGTGGTTTGAGTCAAAACATTTTGCCTCTTTTTTAAGAGGTGTTTTTCCATATTAGAGGTAGATTGATTAGAAGGAGGTTTAGGATGAGTAGTGACAGGAAGATGTTGATTATTAAGGAGATTATTTTTTGTTTTATAATGGAGTGTTTGGGTAAACAAGAACTTACCTGTCTTAGCATTGAATAGTTTTACTGGAATACCTGGACCTTGGCTTCCATTAGCTTGGATTGTAGGCACTTGGGTAGGAGTTTTTTTGCCTTGATTTTTCTTCTTGTTAAAGGGGATAGTTTTCCATTCCGAGTCACATGCTTCTCCTTGGTGTTGTTCCTGTCTTGCATGGTGAGGATCCAAGTTTTGCATCTTGATATAGTTGCATTGTCTTTGAGTATGACCAAAGCGGCCACAATTTTTGCAAAGAAAATCTTCCACTTCATAGAGTATATCTTGCTTGTGATCTCTAACGTATAAGAAAGGCTGAACTGGAATTTCGAAAGGAATTTCAACATAAATTCTTGCCTAACTACCTCTTAGGGTAGTTGAGGTGCATGTATCAATTTTTAGCAGTCGTCCTATTGAATTGCCAATTTTTTCTAGGATTTTCCATCGTAGAACTCAGTTGGTTGTTGAGGCAGTCTTAGCCAAACAACTGAGGAAGTTAGTTTTGCATTTTTAGCCACAAAGTTGGGTTTCCATTTGGAGATAGATAGGAAGTGACCATTGATGAACCATGGTCCTAGGTGAATAACTTTATCCATATTTTCTTTCTTTGTGAACTTGATTATGTAGTAGTCTTCACCAAGATCAATTAAAGAGAATTCTTTCGTTGGTTTCCATAGATCTTGAATCTTTCTCTTTAGGTAGTGGTGTAGCATACGTTTCCCTACTAACTTAATTATAATAGAGAATTTTCATGGCTCATAAATACGGTGTCTTTCTTCCAATGAAAGGGAGATTTGTATAGCTTCTCCTAGATTGTTTCCTTGATCACTTCCTATTTCTATGTCTTCCACTGATTTTGATGGTTCAAATATCTCATCATAATCTATGGAAGGGGTGAAGATTGTTGGGTTAGTCTTCAATAGTTGATCTTTAAAGGAAATTGGTCTTTCCAGATTGTTTGGTATTGGGGGGGCGAGGTTAAATTTGGAGGTTTATGAGGGATTGACATTTGCTTCTCAAGAGGTTGAGAATACATTCTAGAGAGAAGGAGGAGTTTCTCTCACTTAAAAAAAATAAAGGACAAAATCCATATAGATTCCCACAACTTGTTTGTTATTCTTACATAAGTAAATTAAATATAGACAAAAAAAATTATTAGAAATTGTAGGTGTGCAGTAAAGAATAGTAAGGGGCAAATCCAAATTTTTTAAATTATGGGTGCTCAATTACTTTTAATTTAAAATTTATGAAGAGAGATGGATGCTCAACAATAAATTAGTGCGTATATTAGTTTCCCTGTATAAATAAATAGTGTAGTACACTAGTGCTTCAAATATAATGGATGTTTTAGCACCCATACCTATCAACGTAGATTCGCCATTTGTGTAAA
>MU697862.1:13353-49416 GCA_026770625.1 Nicotiana glauca
TTGGGTTAAATCTGGAGGTTTGGGAGGGATTGACATTTGCTTCTCAATAGGTTGAGAATGCATTCTAGAGAGAAGGAGGAGTTTCTCACTCTATGAGGGCATATAGTGAATGAGACACGTGTACACGCATTGTTCTTTTATTACTACTAATCCAAGAAAGAGAAAAGAAATTTCCATAGGGGTTAAGTTGTTATTGTTAGTCAAACCGTAATACTATATTATAATGAAATAGTAATATTTGTGTAACATAAAACAGAAGTACAACAGAAATTTAAATAATTAGAAGCAAAATCTGAAAATATATCTCAGAATAAAATCGAGCGCACTAAATGCACAGCGAATCCTTAAGAAAATTATTCCCCTCAAGTACCTGAGGTATTGGAATATTATCCTTCTAGGATAAAACGACTTAAATCACCAGTGTATTGGTACAAAAAAGTCTGATGAATTTCAAACCACTTAATGGTTGTAAAACACACTGGAAGTAGAGCAGAAAATTTCGTAAGAAAAGATTTTGGACAAGGCATATTTATAGCCATTTTCTGGCAATGTTTCTAAAAAGTTTGCAATCTTTCGGAAACAACCATGGCTGTTGGAATAGGCGGGAATGATTCTCCTTTAAAATATTCTGGGAAATTAATTTAAAATAATCTGATAAAGAAACATAGCGGGTCGCGACGCGGGTCCTGGGTTATTCCGGGTTGACTTTTCATTAATTAATTAAATAATAAAAAAATTATCCAAAATGATTAGTCAATCACTCTTTGACCAAAGTCGAAGCCTAAGCCGAGCCGAGGGAGCGACAACGCGAGACTTACTTTCTTTCCGACCCATTTAATACCAAGATAAGTGCTTTCTCAATATAAACACATTCACTTTTTTTTCCACCACCAATGAAAAATACTTGCTTTTTCTAAAGCAAAAAGGGAGCTAATTTAATAGTTGGATTTGACCAAAGTCGAAGCCGAGCCGAGCGAGTGACGACGACGGAGCGAGGCTTACTTTCTTTCCAAAACCTATTTAACACAAAGACAAATGCTTTCTCAATATAAGCACATTCACTTTTCTTTCCACCACCAATGAGGGACACTTGCTCTTTCCAAAGCAAAAGGGAACTCACTTTTCCTTCACTTTCTTCCCTTCATTTTCCATTCACCAAACTTCAATCCCAGTAATCCCCCACATGAATAGGAAATGGCTATAAGATAAAAGAATGCACGGACGAGTGTGTGATTTACATGCAAGGATTAATTGCATCTGGATAAGTAGGTTTTCCTTTGAACTTTCCGTAGTGAACTTATATCGGATATGCTGAGTCAATCGATAGATTTGATATTTTTAAACCGTTGAGCTTTGTTGTATACCTAGACAACATAAGTCATACAATTAACCTTTAACCATCTATTGTTTTCACGGTTGTGTATGTTTCAGCCATGAACACCACCCGATTTCATGAGTGCTTAAGGAATGGGCCTTTACTTTCATTCATCTTGAAGCGGATTACACTTCACACTCACATAGGTAATTTTTAAATATGTAATCCTATAGACACACTATCTGGTCATTTCCTGTCTGATCACATTATGCCTATGCCTTCAAGATCGTTCACTAGGAGTCAAGCCACGAACCTTCAAATTATTAGGATGCATTTGATGAAGTTGGAAGTTTTGGATGAGCTTTTGGAAAAGCCTAATAGAGTCTACTATTTCATACAAATGATATTCATGGATGGTGGTCTAATTTCATGTGAAGAAGCCTAATTACAAGTGGAGAGCCCAAACACATAAGAGTCTTTTTAATCATTATATAGACCTTAGTATAGATAGAAAATATTAGGTCATCTTTCATTTCTTAGACTATATTGAATATTGCTATGTACTTTGTGAGCTTGAAGGTAGATTTGTGGTTGCCTTTGAACTAGCCCTAGAATTTGCAAGAGGTTTTTCTTCCTCTTGAGGATTCTATTAGTATAAGTACTTTTGTTGATTGTATTAGGAGTGATTAGGATTTAATTCTAGTTATTACTAATATGTCATCAATATTTGTGTCTCGCTTCCCTTTCTTTATTTGCTTTTCAAGTCCCATTTCTTGTTCTTGTATTTTGGTTGTTATCATTTGGTATCAAGACCTAAGGCTATAGAATTATTCTTATAATTCTTTGCTTTTAGCTTTAAAAAAAAATTCCCCAAAGAAGAAAAAAAAGTACTCTGACTTTTCTAATTTGTCATTGTTCTCGTACTTCACTGTTGAAAACTTTCAAGAATTTATTTGCTCAAGAATTTGTGAAGATTGATTGATATTGTTGGTTGATATGTTTGGACTCCATCGAAGGAAACTTAGAAATTGAATTTGATGCTTTGGAACTTTAAGAAGTTGCTGCCCATTGCTTACAAGTCTGAGTATTATTTAGTGATAGAATTCGGAGAAAATACATGATTAAACTGAGGCAGAAAATTATTTTCTAGTTCACAGAGTTTTGGTTGAAGTTGTTTTGGTTAAAAACTTCAAACTCCATTGTTGGATTGTACAAAGCAGAGAGCAATGCACTATATCAAAAAAGAAGTTCTTGCGACCTTGAGCTTGAAAATTTTCCATTCCTGATTCATTTCTCTTGACTTCTTCAATTAGATAACACTAATATTAGTTCATATTAATAGTTAATCTAATTTTTGTGTATGTATACTTAATTCGTGCCAATTTCTTTGTGCTTTTATCTTTTATGTCATATTAAATTTTCTTGGTTCAAGTCCAAATTTGCTTAAATTGTCCGTTCTTATTTAAACATCAATTCCACTCCATCCCCAAGATGGAAGAGACTTGTTGTAAAGTCTTGGGTACTAGTTTGGAGGCAACTTTGAGTTTTACCTTTTGAGTTAAAAAAAAAAAACTCGAGCGAGTGAGATTAAAAAGGGAGAATTAAAAGCCAATTTTTAAGAGTGAAACACGAGTGATTGAGTGACATACAACTTGAGTGTATACACTAAGGGAGCAACTCGGTGAGGACTTTTATCACTAAATTTTTTGTTCATTTTGTAGGAAAATTCAACATGGGTGAGGGATCTTCCAACATCATGGAAAAAATGTTTGAGGTCATGATGAAGAGATTTGATATGATTGATGGAAGGTTCACAAACATATAGAATAGTGTCACGCCCCAACCTCGGGAGGCGCGACCGGCGCTCAATCAAGTGAACCCAACTGAGCAAGCCTTATCAAATACTTCCCACCTAACTCAACGTGAATAAGGAAACCATGCTTTCGTTTACTTAGACAGAGAAGAAAATAGTACATTCAACATTATTAGCTCATTTTAAATCACAACATATAAACCTTAGATAAGTTCCAACATTTCATACTATTACACTTTAGAGAAGCGAGAGTTAGATTTCAACATAGCTCGTTGACCCATCCAACACCCAGACATAACCCACACATATGTATACGAAGCCTCTAAGGATACAAAAGATAAGCATGACAATGCCGGCAACAAGGCTCCCGGCAATACCTCAAAAGTGAAAGTCCACAATAAAAGATGTGCAATATATCCCCTTGGAGGAGGAAAGGGGCTTACCAAAATCTTGAGAAGAAGGATGCTCTGCTACACACGATCGACACTATCCGCTATGGAGCCACCTACATTCATTTAAAAATATAGCTCTCCCAGCAAAAAGGGGCGTTAGTACCATGGAATAGTACTAGTATGTATAACTAAACGCCATCTAATTAGAAAGAACTATCTAACAAGAATAAAGATGAATTCTATAGACAATCAAAGTTTCAAATAAGCACCATGTCAATAATATAAGGAGGCTCACAAGATTTTCACATAGTTTTTGAAATTTTAGATTGTAGCATCCCACTTCGTTACATCATTATCCACCTTGCCACTGCTTCTTTGAGCGGAGTTCGATTACGGCCTAATCGGCTAGGCCGTATCCCGGAGATGTTACCATTACTTCATTCATACTTTCCAGTTTCACTCATCAATACATTGCCACCACGTATATATATATAGTCCGATCACGGCCCGATCGGCTAGGCCGCCTTACCGAGGCATTTCCATTTT
Source organism: Nicotiana glauca (assembly GCA_026770625.1). Classification (NCBI taxonomy): domain Eukaryota; kingdom Viridiplantae; phylum Streptophyta; class Magnoliopsida; order Solanales; family Solanaceae; genus Nicotiana; species Nicotiana glauca. Next base: position 17,420 of record MU697862.1, read on the forward strand.
TCATCACTCATCTCATATCAACCTTTGTTTCCCATAAATCATTCCATAGGCACTTGAGGCTGCAACTATCACATCATATGTTTGGCACTAGGCCATATCTCACATCGTTCCCAATTTCAACGATAGATTCACAATTTAGAAAAATATGGGCACACAATAGTATTTAGGACTGTAAGCATAGATGCGACTTCACATGGATAGCACAACATATGCAGCTTCAAACTCACATTTAAGGTCTAAGCATTTCAATACATAATTCACATCTTTTGCCCCTTTTCAAGTTATCAAGATAGCACATCAATCATATTGAGACACATCTTTCCCGCATACAAGGTTACATCACCAATTCATGTAAAGTATCAGTCAATGCAAGAACCCAAATTTCAGTCTTACCATACTTACACAAGCAACAATGGAGCTCAATTTCTAAAAGACAAGGTTTTAGCCATACATACCTCTACCGAGCTTTCCTTAACCCTATAATGTACCGGAAGGTTCACACTTCAATCTATTTAGGCAATATAACAATTTAACTCATAATCAGGAAAAGATCATAATCTAAGCTCTTTTGAGCATTTTATCGAGCGTCTAGTGTTCATTAAGGCCTTATGGTTCTTTTATACAAAATTACACTAGCCCATTCCCCATGCCTCTTCAAGAACACATGCATGCAATGCAATCCCCCTTATCCCCATGAATTACCTCGCTAATGACCCCTTATAGCTATGTGTAAAAGTTGGAGCTGGGGTGATGAATTCTTACCTCTTGGGATGAAGTTTTTAGGTCCCTCACTTGATTATCTTCAATGAATTAACAAGGATTCATCAAGAAATTTTGATGGGAAGTACTTTCCCTCTCTTAGATCCCTCTCTCTCACTCTAGAAGTGTCAGGAAATAAGCTCAAAATGGGCTATTACACATGATATATCGACAGGGGGTCGGGTTTAAAATTTAGAAAACTGGAGCCCCGACTCAGATCTGTGATTGCAAAATTGACATGCGGTCCGCAGAATGGACCGCAAAATACTCCCCAAAACCTGAAGACACAGTTTGGGTATGCGACGAAAATGCAGTCCGCATACCCGTTCTGCGGTCGCATAATGCACCGCAAAACTGCCCCTTACAAAATTTCAAGGGAATTATGCGACGACTATACGGTCCGCATATCGATTATGAGATCGCATAATTGACCGCATAGTTGACCTCAAATTTGACCAATACACTGTTTCACTTTGCGGCGACTATGCGGTCTGCATACCTGATATGCGACCACATTCTCGACCGTAAAATTGCACTTTTCTGGAAAACATTATTTCTTGACTTTTTAGTGAACAAATCAATCCAAAGGGTCCTAACCGGGCGAGCTGAAGAATTTTATGAATTTCTAACACATGATCCTAACTTAGCACCACGAGATTCGGGTTTTCGAGTAGAAATTTTCACGGGGACTCACAAATAGGATGCAAGTTTAAGAGGAAAAAGTGAATTCTTGGTGAATGGAACTCTCTTACATCAACAAGGTGTTGGAATTAGTGCTCTCTATAAACTCCTACTCCTTTGGATCCTAATCCAATGCAATAAGGGATCCATGCTCAAGCTACCTATGCACAAAGAGGGATTCCATTCCATGAAAATCAACCCCAAAGGCAACAAAGGAGGGTCAATCCACAAAATCACCAACCACCACAAGAAGGGCACATCAATCTTGAGGAAGAAGAAGATCATGCTTAACATTCAATGAGGCAACAAGCTTGGAAAGGTTGTCTACAATCAAGATACAACCATGATGAGCATGAAAGAGGGTTGAACACAATCAAGATCACTCTTCCACCTTTCAAAGGAAGTAGTAACCCGGAAGAATACTTGGATTGGGTAATCAAGAGTAAAAGCATCTTCCAAGTTAACAATATGCCTAAAGCCATGAAGTTCAAGTATGCCATCGCCCAATTTGAGGGATTTGCCTCTACTTGGAGGGAATCTTACAAGAGGAAAAGGGAACAACGACTACTTGATCCTATTACTACTTGGGATGAAATGAAAGGTGTCATGAAGAAAGTTTTGTACCGTATTACTTTCAAGAAGACATTCTTTCAAAATTCTACACAAGGTAGTAAGAATATTGATGAATTCTTTGAAGAATTCGAGAAGACAAGTTTGCAATCCAACTTTCATGATAGAGATGATCTTGCTGTTCCAAGATTCCTTGCGGGTTTGAACAAGAAAATTTCTTCTCCTATGAGGTTGCACAAGTATGATTACTTAGAGAATGCCCACCAAGAGGATTTGAGAGTTGAAAAGGGGCTTAAGGGTGAGAAAAACTACAAGCACAAGAGCACTACTTCTTTATGGAGCAAGGGAAAAGAGACTTGGAAATATTCAAGCCATTGGAACAAGCCTAAAGAGACTAAACATGATTTCAAAAATCAAGTAGAGAAATCCAAACCTAAGGTGGAGGATAAAGAAGGAGGAAATAAGGCTCAATACAAGTCTCCTACTAATAGTAGGTGCCATAAGTGCCATGGCCTTGGTCATTACATAAGAGATTGTCCAAATCAGAGAGTTATCATTGCAACGAAAGATGGAGGATATCAAACGGGAGATAGTGACCACGGTGAGGATGTTGAAGAGGAAAGTGAAAGTTATAATGGGGAGTGTGAAGAAGAAGACCCGAAGCGCTACTGGGTAGTAAGAAGACTTATGGGTGCACTTGCTAAGGAAGAACTATATCAAAGGAGAATCTTTTTCATGCTAGATGCAAGATTATGGGTGATGTTTGCTCAATGATAATTGATAATGGAAGTTGTACAAATGTGGCAAGTGCATCTTTGGTAGAGCAATTGAGTTTGCCTACAAGGAAGCATCCTACACCATATAAACTACAATGGTTAAATGAGTGTGGGGAACTCAAAGTGACAAAGCAATATTGAAAATGTTCAAGATCGGAAAGTATCATGATGAAGTTTGGTGTGATATAGTGCCAATGCAAGCTTGTCATTTGCTTCTAAGCCAACCTTGGCAATATGATAGAGAAGCAAATCTTGATGGAAGAACTAATAAGTACTCTCTTGTGAGAAGAGTGATACTTCAATAGAGGGGGAAAAAAGAGAAGAGTGGCACTTCAGAGAGAAAAAAGTGAAAAATGAGTGAAAATGGGGGAAAGGATTCACTTTTACAAAATAAGAGTGAGTCTAGAGGGAAAGAAAAAGTGAGTTTGTTAGCTTGTCATCAAGATCCTTTGAGAGAGGTTGAGGATAATCGTTCTCTTATACTTCTTATGTATTAAGATTGTTTTTTGACTACTAATGAGCTAACCTCTTTTGTACCTAGTGAAGTTTCTACTCCTTTGTAAGGTTATGAAGTTGTCTTTCCCGAAGAGCTACCAAGGGAACTACCACCTTTGAGGGGAATAAAGTACCAAATTGACTTTGTTCTGGGATATCAACTTCCAAATCATGCGGCGTATAGGAGTAATCCGGAGGCTACAAAAGAGTTGCAAAAGTAAGTTGATAACCTTCTTGAGATGAAATTTGTAAGGGAAATCTTGTTTTCTTGTGCCATTCCCGTGATCCTAGTGCCGAGAAAGATGGAAGTTGGAGAACGTGCATTGAATGTAGGGCTATCAATAAAATCACGATAAGTATCGTCATCCTATACATAGGCTTGATGACTTACTTGATGAACTGAGTGGCTCTCTTATCTTTTCTAAAATTGACTTGAGAAGTGGTTATCACCAAATAAGAATAAAACTCGGTGATAAGTGGAAAATTGCTTTTAAAACTAAATTTTGATTGTATGAATGGATGGTTATGACTTTTGGACTTTCTAATGCACCTAGCACTTTTATGAGGTTTATGAACCATGTGATGAAACCATTTATCGGAAAGTTTGTTGTAGTTTATTTTGATGATAATTTGGTGTATTCAAAGTTACTTGAAGAGCATGTTGAGCACTTGAAACAAATTTTTGATGCTCTTAGAAAGGAAAGATTATTTGCTAATTTGGAAAAGTGTATTTTTGTGTAGATGAAACGGTCTTTCTTGGTTTTGTTGTGAGTGCTAAGGGTGTAGAAGTTGATAATTCTAAAGTAGAAGGCATTAGGAGTTGGTCCACACCTAAGTCTATTGGGGACGTTAAGAGCTTTCATGGGTTGGTTGGAACTTTAGCACTATAGCCGCACCGTTGACCCAAGTGATTAAGAAAGATAAGACCTTTGTTTCGGGGAAAGAACAAGAAGAATCCTTTAGGGAGTTGAAAAATAAACTTAGCAAGGCACCACTTCTTCAACTTCCTAATTTTGAATAGACTTTTAAAATTGAGTGTGATGCTAGTGGAGTAGGTATAGGAGCAGTTTTAATACAAGATCAACAACCCGTAGCCTACTTTAGTGAGAAAATTAGAGGGGCGAGCTTGAACTATTGGACATATGACAAGGAGTTGTATGACTTAGTATGAGCTTTGTCAAATTGTCAACATTACTTTTTGGCATAGGGAGTTTATGATTAAAACCGACCATGGATCTTTGAAGTACCTTAAGAGCCAAGGTAAATTAAACATGAGACGTGCTAAATGGGTAGAGTTTATTGAGAAATTTCTATATGTGATTCACTTTAAGAAAGGCAAAGAATATGTGGCCGCGGATGCTCTTTCTAGGAGATTTATTTTAATGAATACTTTGACTTCTAAGTTGATAGGATTTGAGACCCTAAGAGAATTTTATCCTAGTGATCATAACTTTAATGAGCTTTATGTTAAATGTGATCAAGTTGAGGCATATAAGAAACCTTATAGGTTAGATAATGCATACCTTGGTAAGCAAGGAAAGAAAGAGAAGGATAAGGAACTAGCCAAAGTAGAAAAACAAAAGAGATTTCAAAAGTTTGATGGATTCCTATTTAGAGAAGGTAGGTTGTGTGTGACTAGGTCCTTTTGGAGAGAAATGCTTATTAGCGATACACATAGTGGTGGTTTAATGGGACATTTTGGAGTTCCTAAGACTTTAGATATATTAAAACAGTACTTTATTGGCCTAAGATGAAAGTTGACATAGATAAAGTATGTGGTCAATGTGTTGAGTGCAAGCAAACTAAGTCTAAGGTACATCCTTTTGGTTCGTATACTCCATTGCCTATTCCTAATGCTCCTTGGTTTGGTATTTCTATGGATTTTGTTATTGGTTTGCCTAGGACTAGGAAAGGTAGAGAAAGTATATTTGTGGTAGATAGTGTTTTTGTGGAAGTTTATAGATTTTCTAAAATGGCACATTTTATACCATGTCATAAAAGGGATGATGCTACCCTTGTTGCTACTTTATTTGTTGATCATGTGCTTAAGTTTCATGGAACTTCAAAAACAATTGTTAGTAATAGGGATTCCAAGTTTCTTAGTCATTTTTGGAAGGGTTTGTGGGGTAAGCTTGGCACTAAATTGTTATTTCTACTTCTTGTCACCCTCAAACCAATGGTCAAACCGAAGTTGTCAATAGGTCCTTAGTAAATATGATTAGGGCCATGGTTAAAAGAAAGCTTACTTCTTGGGAGGAACAATTTCCATTAATAGAATTTGCATATAATTGGATTATTCATTCATATACTGGCATGTCTCCTTTTGAATGTGTTTATGATTTCAATCATTTAACTCTTTTGGATCTAAAACTTTTGTCTAAAGATGTTTTTGTGAGTTTAGATGCCAAGACAAGAGCCTAAGCCATAAGAAAAACTCACGAGAATTCTAGGAAACAACTTGAAAAGATGAACCAAAAAGTGTCTAGCAAAGCCAACAAAGGAAGAAAGAAAATAGTGTTTGAACCCGGAGAATGGGTGTGGATGCATTTTAGGAAGGAAAGGTTCTCTCACAAGAGAAAGAATAAGTTACTACCAAGAGGAGATGAGCCTTTCCAAATTCTTGAAAGAATTAATGAGAATGCTTATAAAGTTCATCTTCCTAATGATTTTTAAGTGCATGATGTTTTCAATGTTAGTGACTTGTCTCATTTTGATGTAGGCGATGTTACAAATTTGAGGATAATTTTTTTTCAAGAAGGGGACGATAATTACATTATGCATATGCCTTCAAGACCCTTCACTACGAGTCAGTCCAATGACCTTCAAATTATTGGGATGCATTTAATGAAGTTGGAAGTTTTGAATGATATTTTGGAAAAGCCTAATAGAGTCTACAATTTTATCCAAATGTTATTCAAGGATGGTGGCCAAGTTCATGTGAAGAGGCTCAATTACAACTGGAGAGCCCAAGCACCTAAGGGTCTTTTTAGTCATTATATAGACCTTAGTATAAATAGGAAATATTAGGTCATATTTCATTTATTAGATTATATTGAATATTGCTTTACATTTTGTGAGCTTGAAGGTAGACTTGTGGTTGCCTTTGAACAAGCCCAAGAATTTGCAAGAGGGTTGTCTTCCTCTTGAGGATTCTATTAGTATATGTGCTTTTATTGATTGTATTAGGGGTGATTAGGATTTATTTCTAGTTATTACTAATATCTCATCAATATATGTATCTTGTTTACCTTTCTTTATTTGCTTTTCAAGTCTTATTTCATGTTCTTGCATTTTGGTTGTTATCACTGCCAAGCTTAGCAAATCATTAAGGAGCTTTAAGCTTTATTGACTCATCAAAAAGCCTTAATGTTTTACCCTGATTTTTGAATATTGTCTTTATCATGAGAATGAGTTGAGTTATTTGACAATATTGAACCGTTATTCATAACTTTGTCTGATATCTTTGAACCTAGCTCTTGGGATCTCTAGTTCGCTAGGTAGAGTTACCGTCATGATGAATTATCCCAGGCCTTAACCCCATTCCGTTCGATGATCTTTCAACTGCTTCTCTAGATAGGCCTTTTGTAAGTGGATCTGACATGTTATCTCTTGACTTTATGTAGTCAATTATGATACTACCATTAGAGAATAGTTGTCTAACGGTATTCTGTCACTGTCATATGTGACAAGATTTTTCGGTATATATAACGCCCCTGCCCTGCCTATTGCTGCTTGACTATCACGATGTATACATATAGGTGCCAAAGGTTTGGTCCAAAATAGAATATCATTCAAGAAATTCTGGAGCAATTAAGCTTCTTCACCGGTCTTGTATAAAGTTATGAATTCAGATTCCATTATAGAACGGGCAATACACGTTGATTTCTAAGACACTGCTCCACCCCCAATTGTAAAAACATATCCACTCGTGAATTTAACTTCCAATGATCCGCTGATCCAATTTGCATCACTATATCCCTCAATCATGGAGGGATATTTGTTATAATGCTTAGCGGAGTCTTGGGTATGTTTCAGATACCCCAAAACTCGTTTCATGGCCGTCCAACGTATTTGATTGAGATTACTTGTAAACCGACTCATTTTGCTAATAGCACATGTTATATCTAGTCGCGTACAATTCATGATATACATCAAACTTCCCAATACTCTTGCATAGTCCAGTTGTGAGTCACTTTCACCTTCATTCTTCTTAAGTGCATAATTCACGTCAATTGGAATCTTGGCAATCTTGAAATTCAAATATGTGAACTTGTCAAGTACTTTTTCAGTGTAGTGAGACTGTGATAATGCTAGACCTTACGGAGTCTTGTGAATTCGAATTCCTAAGATCACATCAGCAGCTCCTAAGTTTTCATGTCGAGTTTACTAGCCAGCATGCTCTTAGTAGCATTTATATCTGCCATATCTTTGCTTATCATCAACATGCCATCAACATATAAAAAAACAATGACTTCATGACCTGTAGTATTTTTAATGTAGATATATTTGTCACACTCGTTGATTTTAAACTCACTTGCCAACATTGTTTGGTCAAATTTGGCATACCATTTTTTGGGTGCTTGTTTAAGTCCATAAAGCGACTTAACAAGTTTGCACACTTTCTTTTCTTTATCCGAAATCACAAACCCTCAGGTTGTTTCATGTAAATCTCTTCCTCCAATTCTCCATTTAAGAAAGATGTTTTAATATCCATTTGATGGATTTCAAGACCATACACGGCCGCTAGTGCCACTAACACCCTAATAGATCACTGACGAGTAAGTGGCAAAGTAATCAAGGCTTCCCTTTTGTCTATAACCTTTGACAACAAATATTGTCTTATATTTGTCAATAGTGCCATCAACTTTTATTTTCCGTTTAAAGATCCATTTCGAACTTAAAGGCTTATTTCCGAGAGGAAGATAGACCAATTCCATGTATGGTTATCCAAAATTGATTGAATCTCACTATTGACTTCCTCTTTCCATAATGTTGAATCAGAAGATGACATAGCTGCTTTGAAAGTTTGAGGCTCATTTTCAAGCAATAATATCACAAAATCTAGTCCAAAGGAAGTAGATGATTTTTGACGTTTGCTACGCCTTGGATCCTCTTCACTTGGAGTATTTCCTTTGGTTCTTCCCGTATTCAGCTTTATACAGATAGGTGCTTTCAAGGAATTCAACATTATCTGATTCAATTACCGTATTAACATAAAGTTCGGGATTATAATATTTATGATGTAACGACCCGATCGGTCATTCTAAGACTTAACGCCCCGATCCCCTATTAACTACTTTCCTCGTATTTGTTTCTACTATTGGGAGTTGCCAGGAGTTGATTCATCATTTTAATGTTATTTTAGGTGTTTTGAGGATTGGTATAAGTTTGGATAGTAGCATTAGATTTATTTGTGTTTTTGGTTGAGGTCCCGGGGGCCTCGAGATGGTTTCGGAAGGTTGTCGGAAGAATTGGGAGTTGTTTGAGCAGCTTCAGCTGCTGATCTTCTATCATAACCGCAACTGCTGTTGGGTCCCATGGTATAATCGTTGAAACAAAAAGGGGGAGAACCAGCAAGAGCCGCAGAAGCGGGGACTTCACCGCAGAAGCGGTACCGCATCTGCGTATAGGAAGTCACATGTGCGGAAAGCTGAGTTTAGTGAGTTGTTGCAAATGCAATCTTTGTTTTGCAAAAGCGGGACCGCAAAAGCGGATTAGCTGGGTAGAACATATAAATACTTGCCTTCGCGAATTTGAGTTATTTTCACCTCTTTTCAAATGGGAAGAAGCCTTGGGGAGCATTTTCAAGGGAGATTTTCAGAGGAACTCATTGGGGTAAGGTATTTGGTCTTTAAACTCGTTATTGAGGTGATTTTCATCATTGTAAGCATGAAAATTTAAGGAAAATCAGTGGTAATTTGGGGGTTAGGGCTTGATTAATTAGAGACCTTTGAGTAATGATTTGAGGGACCATTTGAGGTTTGATTTTGGTAATTTTGGTATGACTGAAATCATGAGAGTGTGAGAATTTTAGAAAAGTAAATTTTACCTGATTTCGAGACATGGGCCCGAGGGGCGTTTTGGTCATTTTACCCAATTTTACGTATTAGCTTAGAATTTATTTGTAGAATCAGTTACTTAAAGTGTAATTTACATTATGTAATTGAATTGAATAGATTTGGGCCATTAGAGTCGAGTACTCGTGGCAAGAACATTATTTCGGTGACTTTGAGCTGGTTCGAGGTAAGTGGCTTGCCTAACCTTGTGTGGGGGACCTTCCCCTTAGGATTTGATATTATTGATAATTGAAATACCTTGTACGTGAGGTGACGAGTGCGTACTTGTGTTATTTGTTGAAAATCCAGTTTTCATTAAGTAATTACTAGTATGTTTCTTTTTCCTGTTTATACTACTTGCAATTTAAGCGTGTTGTTAGCTTAGGAAAGCATGTCTTATTGACTTAACTGCCTTACTTGCTCAAACTGCCTTATTTGGATTTTGTGCAACATGCTAGGTTAGAAGTACATGCTTTAACTTGGTATGGAACTTGAATTGAACTGTGTACTCTTCTTGTTGTTTCTATGTGTTTACTTTGGGACTACGGGACGATATCCCAGGAGATCCCCCTGTATGTTTACTTTGGGACTATGGAACGGTATTTCGGGAGATCCCCCTGCACATTTACATTGGAACTACGGGAATGCACCCGGTAGATTCCCCCTGTACTGAGTATTTACATTTGGGACTACGGATCAATTTTCTGGGAGATCCCCTCGCATTATGAGTTGGACTACGGGATGGTATCCCGGGAGATCCACTGGATATTTATATTTGGGAATACAAGACGGTATCCTGGGAGATCCCCGGTTGTTATCTTTATACTGAGCTGTATTTCTTTATGTGTTTACTTTGCCTCTGTAGTAAGTTCTTGTTGTACTTCATATCCTGTGTACCTTACTGTTGTACTTATTTACACTGTTATATTCTACACTGTTAAATCTTATATTTTATTTAACCTCAGTAGGGCCTTGACCTTCCTCATTACTACCCGCCTGAGGTTAGACTTGGCACTTACTGAGTACCACTATGGTATACTCATGCCCTTTCAGCGCATGTTTTTCATGTGCAGATCCAGGTACTTCCACTCAGAATTATCACGCTCGAGACGAGGCATTTGTAGAGGCTCCGAGGTATATCTGCCGTGTCCGCAGACCGAAAAGTCCCTTTCTACTCTCCCTTTTTTTGTATTATCACTTTTGTACTTTCGCTTCTTTGTTAGATATTCTGGAGTTAGATGTTTGTAGACATTCAAAGGCTTGTGATCATGGGATTCCGAGTATTGGGAAATGTTATTCATTTTTCGAGGGTTGTTATTGTGTATGCCGAGCGACATTTAAAACATTGTTTATTTCACTATTTTGGTTTTAATTATTTCTTTCGCAATTGTTGTTTATATTTCGCATTGTTAGGCTTACCTAGTTGTAGAGACTAGGTTCCATAACGATGGTTCACGGAGGGCAAACCGGGGTTGTGACAACTTGGTATCAGAGCTCTAGGTTCATAGGAGTCATGAATCACAAGCCAATTTATAGAGTCTCGCTGATCGGTACGGAGACACATGTACTTATCTACGAGAGGCTATGTAACTATTAGGAAAATTCCACTTTGTCTGATTTCCTTATCGTGTGAGATTTTGATATCACAATTCTAAACTTCTTTCTTCTATTCTCTCATAGATGGTGAGGACACGTGCTACCCCGGATGACCAGGCACTCGCACCCCATACTGCAGTTGTCAGAGGCTGGGGCCGAGGTAGAAGCCGAGGACGCACACGTGGTGCAACCAGAGCACCCGTACGAGCTGCCACCGAGGTACCATCAGTAGTTCTAGGCGGTGTCCAGGCACCTGATATGCCTATGGCTACTACTACTCCAGCACTTCAGGAGACTCTTGCGCAGTTCATGATCATGTAAACCACTTTGGCTCAGGCAGGTTTCCCCTTGATGCAGCCACATCTCAGACTAGGGGAGGAGCATAGACTCCCGCCGCCCGCACTCCTAAGCAGCGAGTGCATGTTGATAAGATCCCAGAGATTATTCCTGTACAACCTGTAGCCCCAGCTCAGCCCGAGGACAGGGCAGTGACTTCAGAGGATGAGCAGTGGAGACTTGAGAGGTTCAAGAAGTATCATCCTCTGGTATTCAATGGGTTAGCATAAGCTAATGCCTTGGGATTTCTAGAGGAGTGTCACCGTATCATCCGTACTATAGGTATATCAGGATTGAGTAGGGTTTCTTTCACTACCTTCCAGTTTCGAGGAGCCGCCTATGAGTGGTGGCGCACCTATGAGTTAGACGGTCTGGAAAGGCTGCTTCACTAACTTGGACCGAGTTTTCAGATATGTTCCTGAGAGAGTTTGTTCCTCAGATCCTCAGAGACGCATGGCGTGCAGTGTTTGAGCATTTGTGCCAGGGTACTATGACTGTCTCGGAGTATGCTGTCTGTTACACTAGCTTGGCTATACATGCCCCAGCCTTGGTTTGTACTATTTGCGAGAGGGTTCGCCGGTTTATTGAGGTGCTTATTCCCAGCATAAGGTCTAGCATGGCTCGTGAGTTGGAGATGGATATTTCTTATTAGCAGATGGTGAGCATTACTAGGAGGATTAAGGGTATGTATGCTAGGGAGAGAGATGAGAGGGAGGCCAATAGGTCTCGAGAGTCGGGCCATTATTCTGGTGCTCGTGCCCCAGCTGTAGGTCGTCATGGTAGGGGTTATATGAGTCGCACCATTCATTCAACTCTTCTAGCAGCTAGTGGTACTCCAACTCCTCCTAGGCCTCAGGAGCCTTATTATGCACCTCCAATATCTAGCGCGCCTCCTACGCAGGGTGCTTTCAGTGGCCAGTCCAGCAGACCTGGCCTGAGCCAGTCCCAGCTGCCACATCCTCCCAGAGCTTGTTTTGAGTATAGTTATACACGCCATATGGTGAGTGACTACCCCACACTTAGGAGGGGTGCACCTCCACAGACTTCTCAGCCATAGCGTGCCCCACAGAGTTCTCAGGCTATGGTTACAACTCCAGTTGCTACCCCACTTACTCAGCCAGCTAGAGGTGGAGGTTGGGGAGGTAAAGGTCTCCCTAGAGGGGGAGGCTAGACCGGATATTATGCCCTTCCTGCCCATACCGAGGTTGTTGGCTCCGATTCTATCATCACAGGTATTATACTGGTTTGTCACAGAGATGCATCGGTTCTATTCGATCCAGGCTCCAATTACTCTTATGTGTCTTCTTATTTTACTCTGCATTTGGGTGTACCTCAAGATTCTTTGAGTTCCCCTATTTATGTTTCTACTCCCGTGGGAGATTCTCTTATTGTGGACCGCATTTATCGGTTGAGTTTCGTTGCTCTTAGTGGTTTTGAGACCGGAGCTAATTTATTGTTGCTCAACATGGTAGATTTTGATATTATCTTGGGCATGGACTGGTTTTCTCCCTATTATCTATTCTTGATTGTCACGCCAAAACTGTGACGCTGGCTATGCCAGGTGTTCTGCGTGTTGAGTGGAGGGGTGCTTTAGATCACACTCCCAGTAGAGTTATTTCTTTCCTTAAGGCTCAACCTATGGTTGAGAAGGGGTATGATGCGTATCTACCTTATGTGAGAGATGTCAGTATTGATACCCCTACAGTTGATTCAGTCCCAGTAGTATGGGATTTTCCTGATGTGTTTCTAGCTGACCTTCCGGGCATGCCGCCCGATAGAGATATTGATTTTGGCATTGATCTGTTGCCGGACACTCAGCCCATTTATATTCCTTAGCATCGTATGACCACTCTTGAGTTGAAGGGGTTGAAGGATCAATTACAGGAATTGCTTAATAAGGGTTTCATTCGGCCCAGTGTATAACCTTGGGGGTGCTCCTGTCTTGTTTGTGAAGAAGAAAGATGGTTCTATGCATATGTGAATTGATTATCGCCAGTTGAACAAAGTTACAATGAAGAACCATTATCCTTTTCCACGTATTGATGATCTGTTTGACCAGCTTTAGGGCGCACGAGTGTTTTCTAAGATTGACTTGCGCTCAGGTTACCATCAGTTGAAGATTCAGGAGCTAGATATCCCGAAAACTGCTTTCAGGACTCGGTATGGTCATTATGAGTTCTTTATTATTTCATTTGGGCTGACCAATGCCCAAGCAACCTTTATGCATTTGACGCACAGTGTGTTCCGGCCGTATCGTAACTCGTTCATCATTGTCTTTATTGATGATATTATGGTGTATTCCCGGAGCAGGGAAGATCATGAGCAGCACCTGAGGATAGTGCTTCAGACCTTGAGAGAAAAGAAGTTATATGCTAAGTTCTCGAAATGTGAGTTTTGGTTGGATTCCGTGGCATTCTTAGGCCACATGGTGTCGAGTGAGGGTATTCAGGTGGATCCAAAGAAAGTAGAGGCAGTGCAATGTTTGCCCAGACCATCCTCAGCTACAGAGATCCGCAGTTTTCTTGGCTTAGCGGGTTATTACCATCGTTTTGTTGAGGGGTTTTCATCGATTGCAGCCCCTATGACTAGGCTGACCCAGAATGGTGCTCCGTTCTAGTGGACGGAAGAGTGTGAGGTGAGATTTCAGAAGCTCAAGGCAGCTTTGACTACATCCCTAGTTTTGATATTGCCTATAGGTTCGGGGTCTTACACTATCTATTATGATGCCTCGATGATTGGCCTTGGAGCAGTTTTGATGTAGGACGATAGGGTGATTGCCTACGCGTCCAGACAGTTGAAGGTGCATAAGAAGAATTATCCTGTCCATGATCTCGAGTTAGCTGCCATTGTTCATGCCCTGAAGATCTGGCATCATTATTTGTACGGTATGCCTTGTGAGATATATATTTATCACCAAAGTTTACAGCACATGTTCAAGCAAAAGGATCTAAATTTGCGCTAGAGGAGATGGTTAGAGTTGCTGAAGGACTATGATATCACTATTTTGTATCACCCGGGCAAGGCCAATGTGGTGGCCGATGCTTTGAGTCACCGGGCAGAGAGTTTGGGGATTTTGGCTTATTTACCAGCATCGGAGAGGCCCATGGCGATGGATGTTCAGGCCCTAGCCAGCCAGTTTGTGAGATTGGATCTTTCGGAGCCTAGTTGGGTTCTAGCTTGCGCGGTTTCTCAGTCTTTCTTGTTTGATCATATCAGGGAGCCTTAGTATGATGACCCTCATTTGCTTGTCCTCAAGGACAAGGTTCAGCATGGTGATACCAGAGATGTGACTATTGATGATGATGGGGTATTAAGGATGCAGGGTCGGATTTGTGTACCTAATGTTGATGAGCTTCGGGAGTTGATTCTAGAGGAGGCCCATAGCTCGCGGTATTCTATTTATCTGGGTGCCACGAAGATGTACCAGGACTTGAGGTAACACTATTGGTAGAGGCAGATGAAGAAAGATATAGTTGGGTTTGTAGCTCGGTGCCTCAATTGTTAGCAAGTGAAGTATGAGCACTAGAGACCGGGTGGGTTGCTTCAGCAGATAGAGATTCCAGACTGGTAGTGGGAGTGGGTCACCATGGACTTTGTAGTTGGGCTCCCACGGATTTTGAGGAAGTTCGATGCCATTTGGGTGATTATGGATTGGCTGACCAAGTCCGCACATTTCATTCCTGTGTGTACTACCTATTCTTCGGAGCGGTTGGCGGAGATTTATATCCGGGAGATTGTTCGTCTACATGGTATTCCAGTTCCCATAGTTTCAGATAGAGGTACTCAATTCACATCATGGTTCTGGAGGGACGTTCAACATGAGTTGGGTACTCGGGTGGAGTTGAGCACAACATTCCACCCCCGCGGACAGTCCGAGTGTACTATTCAGATTTTTGAGGATATGCTCCGTGCGTGTGTGATTGAGTTTAGAGGGTCTTGGGATCATTTTTTGCCACTGGTGGAGTTTTCCTACAATAACAATTATCAGTCCAACATTCAGGTGGCACCATATGTGACTTTATATGGTAGGCGGTGTAGATCCTCGATGGGTTGGTTTGAGCTGGGTGAGGCCAGATTATTGGGCACAGACTTGGTTCAGGATGCTTTGGAGAAGTTTAGGTGATTCAGGATAGACTCCACACAACCCAGTCTAGACAGAAGAGTTACGCGTACCGGAAGGTTTGTGATGTTTTCTATATGGTTGGAGAGCGGGTTCTGCTTTGGGTTTCTCCTATGAAGGGCATTATGAGATTTGGGAAGAAGGGGAAATTGAGTCCGAGGTTTATTGGCCCTTTTGAGAAATTGATACGTGCTGGGGAGGTTGCTTATGAGCTTGCCTTACCTCCCAGCTTGGCAGGAGTTCATCCAGTATTTCATGTTTTGATGCTCCAGAGGTATCACGGTGATCCGTCGCACGTGTTGGATTTCAGTTTAGTCCAGTTGGACAAGGATCTATCTTATGTTGAGGAGCCAGTGGCGATATTGGACAAGTATGTTAGAAAGCTGAGGTCAAAGAACATTGCATCAGTAAAGGTTTAATGGCAGGGTCAGCTGGTCGAGAAGGAGACTTAGGAGACCGAGCAGGATATGCGCAACTCTTACCCTCATCTTTTCACTACTTTAGGCATGTCTCTATGCTCGTTCGAGGACGAACAAATGTTTAAGTGTAGGAGTCTGTAATGACCCGGCCGGTAATTTTAAGAATTAACACCCCGATCCCCTATTAACTGCTTTCCCCATGTTTGTTTCTGCTATTGGGAGTTGCCGGGAGGGTTTGTTTGGAGTTTCGAAGAGTTTTGGGACATTTAGTCCCTAAATGAGAGCTTAAGTTTTGGAAATTTGACCATAGTTGGAACAATATGAAGGCGGCTTCAAAATGGAATTCTGATGGTTCCGTTAGCTCTGTTGGGTGATTCGGGGCTTAGGGGCGTATTCGGATTGTGTTTTTGAGGTCCATAGCTAATTTAGGCTTGAAATTCCGAAAGTCGAATTTTGAAGTTTCCGGTTTGATAGTGAGTTTTGATCCGAGGGTCATAATGGAATTCCGAAAGTTGGAGTAGTTCCGTAGTGTTGAATTGACGTGTGTGCAAAATTTTAGGTCATTCGAACGAGGTTTGTAGACTTTTTGATCGAAAGCATAAATTTAGAGTTTTGGAGTTCTTAGTCTTGAATTCGTGGTTGATTTGTCTTTTCGATGTTGTTTTAGGTGTTTTGAGGATTGGTATAAGTTTGGACAGTGTCATTAGAATTGTTTGTCTTTTTGGTTGAGGTCCCGGGGGCCTTGGGATGATTTTGGAGGGTTGTTAGAAGAATTGGGAGTTGTTTGAGCAGCTTCAGCTGCTGATCTTCTATCATAACCGCAGTTGCGGTTGGGTCCCGCAAGTGCGTAGCCGCAGAAGTAGTGGTATAATTGCAGAAGCAAAAAGGGGGAGAACTAGCAGGAGCCGCAGAAATGGGGGCTTCACTGTAGAAGCGGTACCGCATATGCGAATGGGAAGCCGCAGGTGCGGAAAGCTGGGTTTAGTAAGTTGTCGCAGATGCGACCTTTGTTCCGCAAAAGAGGGACCGTAGTTGCGAATTAGTTGGGCAGAACATATAAATACTTGACTTCGTAAATTTGAGTTATTTTCACCTCTTTTCAAACGGGAAGAAGCCATGGGGAGCATTTTCACGGGAGATTTTCAAACGAATTCATTGGGGTAAGGTCTTTGGTCCTTAAACTCGTTATTTAGGTGATTTCTATCATTGTAAGCATGAAAATTTAAGGAAAATCAGTGGTAATTTGGGGGTTAGGGCTTGATTAATTAGAGACCATCGAGTGATGATTTGAGGGACCATTTGAGGTTCGATTTTGGTACTTTTGGTATGAATGAACTCCTGAAAGTGTTAGGATTCTGGAAATGTAAATTTTACCCAATTCCAAAATGTGGGCCCGAGGGGCATTTTGGTCATTAGCTTAGAATTTCTTTGTAGAATCAGTTACTTGAAGTGTTATTTATATTATGCAATTGAATTGAATAGATTTGGGCCATTTAGAGTCGAGTACTCGTGGAAAAAATGTGATTTCGGGTTGACTTTTAGCCGATTCGAGGTAAGTGGCTTGCCTAACCTTGTGTGGGGGACTTTCCCCTTAGGATTTGATATTATTGATAATTGAAATGCCTTGTACGTGAGGTGACGAGTGCGTACTTGTATTTGTTGAAAATCCGATTTTCATTAAGTAATTACTAGTATGTTTCTTTTTCCTGTTTATACTACTTGCAATTTAAGCGTGTTGTTAGCTTAGGAATGCATGTCTAATTGACTTAACTGCCTTACTTGCTTAAACTTACTTATTTGGATTAGTTGCAGTATGCTAGGTTAGAAATACCTGTTTTACCTTGGTATGGAACTTGAATTGAACTGTGTACTATTCCTGTTGTTGCTGTGTGTTTACTTTGGGACTACGAGACGGTATACCGAGAGATCCCCCTGTATGTTTACTTTGGGACTAAGGAACGGTATTTAGGGAGATTCCCCTGCACATTTACATTAGAATTACGGGACTGCACTCGGTAGATTCCCCCTGTACTGAGTATTTATATTTGGGACTACGGATCAGTATTTTGGGAGATCCCCTCGCATTATGAGTTGGACTATGAGACGGTATCCCCAGATATCCACTTGATATTTATATTTGGGACTACATGACGGTATTCTGGGAGATCTCGGTTGTTATCTTTGTGCTGAGCTGTATTTCTTTCTGTGTTTACTTTGCCACTGTAGTAGCTATTGCTGTCCTTCATATCCTGTGTGCCTTACTGTTGTACTTGTTTACACTGTTCTATTCTACATTGTTAATTCTTATATTTTATTTAACCTCAGTAGGGCCTTGACCTTCCTCGTCACTGCCCGACCGAGGTTATGCTTGGCACTTACTGAGTACCGCTGTGGTGTACTCATGCCCTTTTTGCTCATATTTTTTATGTGCAGATCCAGGTACTTCCACTCAGACTTATCATGATTGAGACGAGGCGCTTGTAGAGACTCCGAGGTATATCTGCTGTGTCCACAGACCAAAGAGTCTCTTTCTACTCTCCTTTTTTTGGTATTAGCCCTTATGTACTTTCGCTTCTTTGTTAGATATTCAGGAGTTAGATGCTTGTAGACGTTCAAAGGCTTGTGATCATGAGATTTTAGGTTTTGGGAAATGTTATTAATTTTTCGAGAGTTGTTATTGTGTATGCCGAGCGGAATTTAAAATACTATTTATTTCACTATTTCAGTTTTAATTATTTCTTCCGCAATTGTTGTTTATATTCCGCATTGTTAGACTTATCTAGTCGCAGAGACTAGGTGCCGTCACGATGGTTCACGGAGGGCGAACCGGGGTTGTGTCATATGAACCAAAACCGACATGCTTTACCATTTGTAGCATATCCATTAAAAACACAATCCATAGTTTTTGGTCCAATCTTTACCCTTTTGGATAAAGGTACTTCTATTTTTGCTAAACACCCCCACACTTTAAAAGATTTCAAGTTGAGTTTTCTTCCTTTCTATTTTTCATATGGAATAGATTGTGTTTTGCTGTGGGGTACTCTGTTGAGTATTCGGTTAGCTGTAAGGATAGGTTCCCCCTCCCATAAATTCTTCGGTAAGCCAGAACTTATTAATAAGGCATTCATCATTTTCTTTAATGTCCGATTTTTTCTTTTCACAATTCTATTGAATTGAGGTGTGTAACGGGCAGTAGTTTGATGGATAATTTCATATTCCGAACATATTTATGTAAATGGAGATTCGTATTCTCCACCCCTATCACTTCTAATTATTTTAATCTTTTTATTCAATTGATTCTCCACTTCATTCTTGTATTGCTTAAATTCTTCAATTGCTTCATCCTTACTATTAAGCAAATAAATATAATAATATCGAGTACAATCGCAATCAAAGTTATTAAATACCATTTCCCACCACGAGATGGTGTTGACTTCATATCATAAATGCCAGTATGAATTAAGTCTAAAGGATTTGAATTCCTTTCAACAAACTTATAATGATGTTTTACAAACTTAGATTCAACACATATTTTACATTTTAATTTATTAAACTCGAATTTAGGCAATGCTTCAAAATTAATTAGCTTCCGCAAGTTTTGTAATTGATATGTCCTAAGCAAACATGCCATAAATCATTTGACTCCAATGAATAAGAAGAAGCTGAAATTTTATTAATAATGTCAACAACCATTACATTGAGTTTGAAAAGGCCCTCTATGAGGTAGCCTTTTCCAACATATATATCATTCTTGCTTACAACAGCTTTGTCAGATACAAATACACATTTGAATCCATTCTTAACAAGTAAAAAAGTTGAAACTAAGTTTTTCCTAATAGTAGGAACATGATGAACTTTATTGAGCGTTAACACCTTACCGGAAGTCACCTTCAAGAATATCTTCTCATAACCCTCAATCTTGGTTGTTGCAGTAGAGTAAGTCGCAAATGCTTATTTCACAGCACAAACATGTCGAATGACTCTAGAATCAATCCACCACTCCTTCATATTTCCAACTAAGTTACATTCCGAAAGCATTTCACACAGATGACCAATGTCATCATTCGTCTCCACTATATTAGCCTATCCCTTTTTCTTGTCCTTTTTCAGGAGATGACAATCAGGGCTTTGTGACCAGCTTTATTACAATTGTAGCAGTTGCCCTTGAATTTTTTCTTGTTCTGCTCCTTAGTTTGTCTAGAAGACCTCTTCATCTTCTTAATTTTTGGAGCAGTCTCCTCAACGATATTAACTGCCATAATCATTGAATTTCCACAAGACTTCTCCTTGGCTGTTTTGCTATCTTTCTCAATCTTGAGACGAATCACAAGATCTTTCAACTTCATTTCTTTGCGCTTGTGCTTTAGATAGTTTTTGAATTGTCTCCACAAAAGAGGCAACTTTTCAATCATTGCAGCCACTTGAAATGCTCATTTACTACCATACCTTCAAAATAAGGTCCTGGGCCATCTACCGTGGCCTTATGTTAGCATGGGATTTGGGTTACAAGCAGGTCATTCTCGTGTAAGTTGAAGCTCTTGAACTTTGGTTCCAACAGTTTTGTTGTCTATCATTTTATAATCTAGAAACTTAGCAACCCCAAAAATTTTCAAGCATGCATCTTCAGTCTTGTATTTCTTCTGAAGTGCATCCTATAATTCTCTCGAAGAATTCATAGCACTGTAGACATTATACAAGTCATCCCCCAAAGTACTTAGGATGTAGCCTTAGCGACAATTATTTGCATGTTTCCACGCCTCAACAATCATAAACTTCTCATTGTCTGGCATGTCGGCGACAGACATTGAAGAGTTTTCACTGGTGAACTTCTGCATATCAAGTGTGATAAGCCAAAAGAACACCCTTTGCTGCCATCATTTGAAGTTGTCTCTAGAGATTTCCTCATTTTTTCGAACAGTGGTACAGCGGCTCGGCATGACGAGGCTATCATCGTTGTTGCAACAGCCGCAGAAGAATTTCCATTATCAATTTCCCTTTCTTTCTGTCCACAACAGAAGAGTTCAATTAATGGCAGAAAATAAAACTGTAAACAGTATTGTAATTAATGATAAATTGTACGTTTAATAAACAAAAATTGAAGTTTTGTATATACTGTTTCAAAATAAAACGATGAATTTTTTTTATGTTTCTCAAATTGTTTCTGAGTTTTAATACTCTGATTAAGTGTTTATATCTTCAAATCAGAAATAAAAAAATTCAGACAGCATAGAAAACCACAATGTATCAATCTCCAAAGCAGAATGTAGATTACAATATATTAATAATTTTCTTAAGATTGTTAGTCAAACTGTAATACTATAGTATAATGAAATAGTAATATTTGTGTAACAGAAAATAAAAATAGACAACAAAAGTATAGCAGAAATTTAAATAATCAGAAGCGAAATCTGAAAATATATTTCGAAATAAAATTGAACCCACTGAATGCATAGTATGTCCTTAAGAAAATTATTCCCCTCATGTACCTAAGATATTGGCATATTATCCTCCCAGGATAGAACGACTTAACTCATCAGTGTATTGGTACCAAAAACTCTGATGAACTTTGAACCACTTAATGATTGTAAAACACATTGGAAAATTTCGTACAGAAGAAGAAGAAGAATATCAGAAAATTTCGTAAGGAAAGATTCTGGGATCAAGGCACATTTATAACCATTTCCTGGCAATATTTCTAAAAAGTTTGCAACCTTTCAGAAACGACCATGGCTGTTGGAACAGGCGGGAACGATTTCCATTTAAAATATTCCGAAAAATTAATTTAAAATAATCCAAAATAGAAACGGATCGGATCACGTCGCGGATGCAAGCACGTGATTTTTTTCCCCATACGAAATACTCCTATAAAATCCCAAGAAAAGTAGATTTTTGTTAATTATTTGCCATTTTAGGAATTTTTGTAGAATTTTTAATTGTTTGCATTTCGTGCATGTTTAAGTTTTAGTTAAATTATGAAAAATAACAAAAAATATCATGCATGACATTTAGGCTTTATCTTTATATTTTTAGGATTAATTAGTAATTATTTGTTTTATAAAAATCGAAAATCACAAAAGAAATGCTTTATTTTTATACTTTTTTCCTTTTATTGTTTTTTTCTTTAATTTAGGATTAAGTAGTTTTTATAATTTTTATAATTAGCTAATTAGTTTAATTTCATATTTTGGATTATTTCGGATTTTTAATTTGTAGGATTTTAATTAAAAGAAAAAAAATTAGAAAATAAAAGAATGAATTGAAAAAGAAAGATTTGTCTTGTGAAATTGGGCCAAAATTAATGCTGAGCCCAAAGCCTATACCCAAATTTGCCCAAACCCAATAACCCACTCGAAGCCCAATCTCCCTACCCAAATACCCATAACCCTTTGCCCTAATCCAGGGGAGCTAAGGCACAAAAGAGATCAGATTTTGGAGATAATGGGAGACCCCTCTATCTAAGACCCTCGAGCGCATCCTTATTTTTGAATCCATCTTTTCTTCATCTCCCTCATCTGAAATTCCCATAAACACACACAAAGTTTCGAACAAGAGGAGTTGAAAGGAATCTGGACAGTCGCTATTTTTTACTGGATTTGCACTACATTTTCGGTTTTCATTCGGGTTTGTTTCAGTCGATTTTTGTTGTTCGATTAGATTTGCTAGACGTAGCTAATGTTTGCTGTTTCCAAGCTGCTAGACTCTAATTCTACATTTTTAGACCTTTGTTCGGGGTGTACTCTTTAATCGATCTCGTTTGAAGAATTAAAATCCATAAGCTGGCTGCCTTACTTCTTCGAGTTGGATTGATTTGAGATTCAATACATAATCCAATTTCAGAGTTCTTTTACTTTCCATTTTAAGGTCAGTATCCATTTTCTAGTGTTTTGATAATAGTACGGTACCGGTTGGTCAAATTTTTGTTGCTATTTGATTTTGCATCTCCTTGTTTAGCTCACACATAATATGTTATTATATTAGGTTTCTGATTGTTGAATAGTACATGCTTTTCTTGTTTTAAAACTCATTATCCACTTCCTTGTTTGTTTTCTTTGAATCCCTTTCGGCCTAACAATGTTCCAAAACTAAGACAAAGAAGGGATAGCAAGATTGATTTACAGGGCTTAAGTTTGAGACGAGCTAATGTGCAAAAGGCTCCCATTCTCGCCAGGGACATCAAGTCGACCCTGACTAGCCATGGCGGCTGATGCTTCGAAATCAAAACTCTTGGAAGGAGAAAAACAAATTGAAATACCTACAAAAGCAAAATGAAGTTAAAAAAAGGATGAGTCCCACGTGGCTAACCATCTTGGCAAAAGTTTGAAAAGCCAAGGTGCCCCAAATGCTCTGAAATTGAAGTTGGAAGAAAGAAGTAAAAAAATAAAAGGCCTACGAAGGCGAAATAAAGTTGGAAAAGGTTAAGTCCCACGCGACTAGCCGTTGCAGCAAAGTTTGAGGAAAAGTTCCCCGATGTTCCGAAGAAAAGAAAAGAAAACAAAAGAAAAAGAAAAAGAAAAAAGAGAATCACAAAGGAAAGGCCTACGAAAGCGAAATAAAGTTCAAAGCTGAAGTCGCACGTGACCAACCGTCATGGCAAAGTCTGGAAAAACCAGAGGTTCTCCAGGGCCTGAAATTGAATCGGTCCTCAGGGAGCAAATAGTTGCAGTTGAGATCTTCATAGAAGAAGCTGGGCCGGGATCAAGTGATCGAAACAATCAAGGCTACAAAACCAACCACCGTTTCAAACTAACAATTATTCTTTGTTTGAAAACAGGAAACTGGTGCAATTCAAAGCAACCTTGCAAGAAGCAGGTGCAACCAAAAGAAACTGCGCAAGGGCTAGAAACGGCTCTGCAGCAATAATCAATCCAAAAGGAAAGTCTCCTTCAAGTTCTTTCCTGCATTTTTACTCATTTTCTTAAACCCAAAAAAAAAAAAAAAATGAAATGAAGAATGATGAAAAAAAAATAAAAAAAATTCAAAATCATGGTAGCATAGGGCCTCCAACCTCTAGTTACATCCTTTCCAACATAGGGCCCCATTCCCTAATTATCCCCGGCATAACCCGATGACCTTTTTCCTTTTCTCCCGGCATAACCCGTGGACCTCCCTGGCATAACCCAGGGATATTTTTCCTTTCTCCTGGCATAACCCGTGGACCTCCCTGGTATAACCCAATGACCTTTTTTCTTTTCTTCCGGCATAACCCGAGGACCTTTTTCCTTTTCTTCCTGGCATAGCCCGATGACCTTTTTCCTTTTCTCCCTGGCATAACCCAAGGACCTTTTTCTTTTCTCCCGGCATAACCCGTGGATCACCATGGAATAACCCAAGGACCTTTTTTCTTTTCTCCCGACATAACCCGTGGACCTCCGTGGCATAACCCAAAGACCTTTTTTATTTTGTCCCGGCATAACCCGTGGATCTCCCTGACGTAACCCAAAGATCTTTTTTTCTTTCCTCCCGGCATAACCCGTGGATCTCCCTGGCATAACCCAATGACCTTTATTCTGTTCTCCCGGCATAACCCGTGGACCTCCCTGGCATAACCCAAGGACCTTTTTCTTTTTCTCCCGGCATAACCTGTGGACCTCCCTGGCATAACCCAAGAACCTTTTTTCTTTTATCCCGTCATAACCCGTGGATCTCCCTGGCATAACCCAAGGACCTTTTTTCTTTTCTCCCGACATAACCCATGGATCTCCCTAGCATAACCCAAGGACCTTTTTTCTTTTACCCCGGCATAACCCGTGGATCTCCCTAGCATAACCTAAGGACCTTTTTTCTTTTCTCTCGGCATAACCCGTGGATCTCCCTGGCATAATCCAAGGACCTTTTCTTTTCTCCCGACATAACCAGTGGATCTTCCTGGCATAACCTAAGGACCTTTTTCTTTTCTCCCGGCATAACCCATAGACCTCCCTGGCATAACCCAAGGACCTTTTTCTTTTATCCCGGTATAAGCCGTGGATCTCTCTGGCATAACCCAAGGACCTTTTTTCTTTTTATCCCGGCATAACCCGCGGACCTCCCTGGCATAACCCAAGGACCTTTTTCTTTTATCCCGGCATAACCCGTGGACCTCCTTGGCATAACTCAAGGACCTTTTTCTTTTATCCCGGCATAACCCGTGGATCTCCCTGGCATAACCCAATGACCTTTTTTCTTTTTATCCTGGCATAACCCGTGGACCTCCCTAGCATAACCCAAGGACCTTTTTTCTTTTTATCCCGACATAACCCATGGGCCTCCCCAGCATAACCCGAGGACCTTTTTCCTTTTCTCCTGGCATAACCCGTGGACCTCCCTGGCATAACCTAAGGACCTTTTTTCTTTTCCGGCATAACCCGGTTAGCTTTCCAGCATAATATGGCAATCCTCCCAATTTAGGGTTTCACTCCCTATTTCCACGATACCCAATTCTTATTTTATCGCTTAAAAAAAAAAGAGTTTTGTTAGAAATAACTCACGAAATTTTTCTAGTGAAAACTGGGGCAGAAAAGTTTCGTTCTTTTGTTTGTTTTGGTGTCTGAGTAGGTTTTACCTCGAGGCACAAGGTCCGAGACGACCAAAAGAATGAGTCTCAATCCAAAATAAAGAAAAGAAGAAAAAGAGCAAAAAGAAATGAACTCGAAATGCTAAATGGAGAAAGATGCGGACTGCTCAAAAATTTGATTGAAGTCACAAGCTTCGCATGTCCCGCCTTGATCCAAAAGTTGAAGAATGAACCAGCGGTTGCAGCTAACGAGCATCAAGATTCAGATCGGAGTCTACAGCAAGAACCAGCTAAGACTCAAGATCAAACTTCAAGAGATTTATAGATAGGAATCTTATAACTCGTACTTGATATGTTTAGCTAGATTAGCTTCTTATTTTTCATTTTGGTGTAATAAGGAGGTCGACAAGCAGTAGCAGCAGCAACAACAATGAAATCACAGCTTCCCGGTAGTCTCAGCTACTAAAACTTCCAGAACTACACTCACCTAATTTCTTTATAACCAAGGATATGTAGGAAACCTCTAAAGCAAGGTTCCGTCAGACGCTTTTAAAAAATGCTTTTCATGGAGTTTCAAACGGGCAAAAATCCCTAATATTGCTCACTTTATTTTTGCCCGAAAAATCTTTATGTTTTCGAGCAAAGAGGGGCAACTGTAAGCACGTGATTTTTGCCCTATACGAAATACTCCTATAAAATCCCAAGAAAAATATATTTTGGTTAATTATTTGCCATTTAAGGAATTTTTGTAGAATTTTTAATTGTTTGCATTTCGTGCATGTTTAAGTTTTAGTTAAATCATGAAAAATACCAAAAATATCAAGCATGACATTTAGGCTTTATATTTACATTTTTAGGATTAATTAGTAATTATTTATTTTATAAAAATCGAAAATCACAAAAGAAATGCTTTATTTTTACACTTTTTTCTTTTATTGATTTTTTCTCTTTAATTTAGGATTAAGAGGTTTTTATAATTTTTATAATTAGAGAATTAGCTTAATTTCATATTTTGAATAATTTTGAATTTTTAATTTATAGGATTTTAATTAAAATAAAAAAATTACAAAATAAAAGAAAGAATTGGAAAAGAAAGGTTTGTCTTGTGAAATTGGGCCAAAATTAATGCTGAGCCCAAAGCCTATACCCAAATCTGCCCAAACCTAATAACCCACTCAAAGCCCAATCTCCCTACCCAAATACCCATAACCCTTTGCCCTAATCCCTCACATAAAAGGGGAGCTAAGGCACAAAAGAGATCATATTTTGGAGATAATAGGAGACCCCTCTATCTAAGACCCTCGAGCGCATCCTTCTTCTTCTTGAATCCATCTTTTCTTCATCTCCTTCATATGAAATTCCCATAAACACACATAAAGTTTCGAACAAGAGGAGTTGAAAGGAATTTGGACAGTCGCTTTTTTTTACTGGATTTGCACTACATTTTTGGTTTTCATTCGGGTTTGTTTCAGTCGATTTTTGTTGTTCGATTAGATTTGCTGGACATTGCTGATGTTTGCTGTTTCCAAGCTACTAGGCTCTAATTCTACTTTTTTAGACCTTTGTTCGGGTGTACTCTTTAATCGATCTCGTTTGAAGAATTAAAATCCATAAGCTGGCTGCCTTACTTCTTCGAGTTGGATTGATTTGAGATTCAATACATAATCCAATTTCAGAGTTCTTTTACTTTCCATTTTAAGGTCAATTTCCATTTTCTAGTGTTTTGATAATAGTACTTGTCACGACTCGAATTTTTCACCCTCGGGATTCGTGATTGCGCCTACTCGTAGAAGCTAGGCAAGCCAAATTTAGTTACTTTTCCTTTGATAAACAATCCTTTTAGCAAAAATATTTTTAAATAATGAGAAGTTTGCAATAATAAGCGGAAGTCTTAAATTTAAATAGCTACACAAGATACTGAATTCCAACATAATCTCTACCCAAGAACTGGAGTCACGTACTCACGAACATCTATGAAATACTAAATACAAGGTCTGAAAGAAACATAAATCTATTTATCCCGAATACAAAGAGATGACAGTCTAATGTAAGGATAGAAGGGAGACGCCGGGCCTGCGGACGCCTACAAGGCTACCTCGGGTCTCTCCAGAATGAAGGTATGCTCCCGAACTAAAGCTGCTACTGCTCGAAACCTGGACCTGTGGAAAAAATGCACAGAGTGTAGCATCAGCATAAAAGACCCCATGTGCTGGTAAGTGCCTAGCCTAACCCCGGCGAAGTAGTGACGAGGCTAGACTGGACATCACATAAACCTGTGCAGAAATATATATATACCAGTACAACAGAAAATAGCAAGAACATAACAATTTAAACTGGGGAGGGGAGCATGCTTCTGGGGTAACAGTTAGAAATAAATAACAGGAATAATAGTAAGTACATATACAGCTTAACTTCTAGCAATAATGAATAAACAAGGCAAATTTCATATTCAACTCATCTCGTTGCAGGCGTGCAACCCGATCCTATTTCTCAATATCTCGTGGTAGGCGTACCACCCGCTCCCCTTTCAATATATCATGTGCGGTAGGCATACTACTCGCTCCCATCTCAATATATCATGTGTGGTAGGCGTACCACTCGCTCCCATCTCAATACATGATGTGTGGTAGGCGTACCACTCGTTCCCATTTCAATATCACTTGTGGTAGGCGTACCACACGCTCCCTTTACTTTCAACACAATACACAATACGAGCCCGGCAAGGGAACAATCAATTTAATGCTCTTCCCGGCAAGGGAACAATCAAATTAATACTTTTTCCGGTAAGGGAACAATAGCAACAAGTCAAACATCCCGACAAGGGAGAGTCAGCTATGACCAATCCTATTCAATTTCTTCTTAACAATTATAATACCAATATTCAGTCAAGATTTTCATAGGATCAAGCAAGAGTGTACAATTATCAAATTAAGACTCACGGTCATGCTCGACACCGACGCATGGATACTCGTCACCATGCCCATACGTCGTACTTCACACAAAATAGGTAGCAATTATGACTCAACTCCTAATCCCTCTAAGTTCAAAACCAACCCGGAACACTCCCGAGCCCTCGGGGCTCCTAACCAAACACGTACACTAACTTAACAACATCCTACGAACTTAAGCGTGCGATCAAATCGCCAAAATAACATCAAGAACGAGGAATAAAACATCAAAATCACTAATTTTTCTTAAAACTTCATAAACTTCCAATTTTAGAGATTCAAGTCCGAAACACGTCAAATGACGTCCAATTTCAACCAAACTTCGCAGAAATATTTTAAAACACATATAAAATCTGTACCGGGTGCCGGAACTAAAATACGGGCCCGATACCAACATGTTCTAATCAATTTTCATTTCCATTTTCCTTAATAATTTCAAAAAATATAATTTCTTTTGAAAAATTCATTTCTCGGGCTCGGGACCTCGGATTTCGATTTCGGGCATACGCCCGAGTCCTATATTTTTCTACGGACCCCCCGGGACTGTCAAATCACGGGTCCGGGTCCGTTTACCCAAAATATTGACCAAAGTCAACTTTACTCATTTTAATATCAAATTTTTAGCATTTTCACAAAATTTCACATATAAGCTTTCTGGCTACTCACCTAGACTGCGCAAGCAAATTGAGCAACTAAAAATAAGGTTTCTAAGGCCTCGAAAGCACGAAAAGAGAGAGAAAACAGGTGATGACCCCTTTGGGTCGTCACATTCTCCACCTCTAAAACAACCGTTCGTCCTCGAACGGGCAAAAGAAAGAAGTACCTGAGTCGGAAAAATAGATGAGGATAACAGCTCCACATATCAGACTGGGACTCCCAGGTCGATACCTCAGGGGGCTGACCTCTCCACTGAACACGAACAGAGGGAAAACTCTTGGATCTCAACTGACGAACCTGCCGGTCTAGAATAGCTACCGGCTCCTCCTCATAAGATAAATCCTTGTCCAACTGGACAGTGCTGAAATCTAACATGTGGGTTGGATCGCTGTGATACCTCCGAAGCATGGATACATGAAAAACTGGGTGCACGGCTAATAAGCTAGGCGGCAATGCAAGTCTGTAAGCCACCTCTCCCACTCGATCAAGGATCTTAAATGGCCCAATGAACCTAGGGCTAAGCTTGCCCTTCTTCCCAAATCTCATCACGCCCTTCATAGGCGACACTCGGAGCAATACTCGCTCACCAACCATGAAAGCTATATCTCGAACCTTACAATTTGCATAGCTCTTTTGCTT
Organism: Nicotiana glauca; assembly: GCA_026770625.1. Taxonomy (NCBI): domain Eukaryota; kingdom Viridiplantae; phylum Streptophyta; class Magnoliopsida; order Solanales; family Solanaceae; genus Nicotiana; species Nicotiana glauca. The sequence continues at coordinate 46,965 of MU697862.1, forward strand.
GGACTGAGCCAAATGAAGCCTATCTTGAATGATCTTGACCTTGTCCAAGGCCTCCTAAACCAAATCTGTACCTATCAACCGAGCCTCTCCCGGCTCAAACCATCCAACCGGAGACCGATACCGCCTACCATATAAAGCCTCATAAGGAGCCATATGGATGCTGGACTGGTAACTGTTGTTGTAGGCAAACTCCGCTAAAGGCAAGAACTGATCCAACGAGCCTCCAAAGTCAATAACGCAAGCTCGAAGCATATCCTCCAAAATCTGAATAGTCCGCTCGGACTGACCATCCGTTTGGGGATGAAAGGTTGTGCTCAACTCAACCCGTGTGCCCAACTCTAACTGAACTGTGCCCCAGAAGCGCGAGGTAAACTGCGTACCCCGGTCCGAAATGATAGATACCAGCACACCATGAAGGCGAACAATCTCCCGGATATAAATCTTAGCTAATCTCTCGGATGAATAGGAGACTGCCATAGGAATGAAATATGCTGACTTGGTCAGCCTATCCACAATGACCCAAACTGCATCGAACTTCTTCCGAGTCAACGGAAGTTCAGTAACGAAGTCCATAGTAATCCTCTCCCACTTCCACTTGGGAAGCTCGATCCTCTGAAATGAACCACCAGGCCTCTGATGCTCGTACTTAAGCTGCTGACAATTCAAACAACGAGCCACATATGCTACGATATCCTTCTTCATTCTACGCCACCAGTAATGCTGCCGCAAGTCCTGATACATCTTTGCAGCGCCCAGATGAATAGAGTATCGGGAACTGTGGGCCTCGTCTAAGATCAACTCTCGAAGTCCATCCACATTGGGCACGCAAACTCACCCCTGCAATCTCAAAACCCCAGCCGCATCTAAGGTAACCTGCCGGGAACCTCCACGCTGCACCGTGTCCCCGAGGACACACAAATGGGGATCATCAAAAAGCCGATCACGGATACGCTCCAATAATGAAGAACGAGCGACCGTGCAAGCCAGCACACGACTGGGCTCAGAAACATCCAGTCTCACGAACTGATTGGCTAGGTCCTGAACTTCCAAAGCAAGCGGCCTCTAACTGACTGGAATATAAGCAAGACTGCCCATACTAGCTGATTTCCTACTCAAAGCATCGGCCACCACATTGGCCTTCCCCAGATGGTATAAAATGGTGACATCATAATCTTTCAACAACTCCAGCCACCTCCTCTGCCTCAAATTCAAATCCTTTTGCTTGAACAAGTACTGAAGACTCTTGTAGTCAGTGAACATCTCACATGCCACGCCATACAAATAGTGCCTCAAAATCTTCAAGGCGTGAACAATAGCTGGCAACTCTAAATCATGCACTGGATAATTCTTCTCATGAATCTTCAACTGCCTCGAAGCATAGGCAATAACCTTGCCACCCTGTATCAACACTGCACCAAGTCCAATACGGGAAGCATCACAATAGACTGTATAAAGCCCTGATCCTGTGGGCAAAACCAACACCGGTGCCATAGTCAGAGCTATCTTGAGCTTCTAAAAGCTTGCCTCACACTCGTCCGACCATCTGAACTGGGCACCCTTCTGGGTCAACCTGGTCAACAGGGCTGCAATAGATGAAAACCCCTCCACAAACTGATGGTAGTAGCCTGCCAACCCCAAGAAACTCCAAATCTTCGTAGCTGATGCTGGTCTAGGACAACTTTTGATTGCCTTAATCTTCTTCGGCTCCACCTGAATACTCTCTGCTGATACAACGTGACCCAGAAATGCTACCAAAATCATCCAAAACTCACACTTGGAGAACTTGGCATATAACTGACTATCCCTCAGAGTCTGAAGAACCGCTCTAAGGTGCTACTCGTGCTCCTCCTGGCTACGGGAGTACACCAAAATATCATCAATAAAGTCTATCACGAACATGTCCAATTATGGCCTGAACACTCGGTTCATCAACTCCATGAATGCTGCTGGGGCATTGGTGTCACGACCCTAGTTCACCAATCGTGAACCTGTCATGACGGCACCCAGTCTTCGCGACTAGGTAAGCCTAACACAATTGCGGAATTTATCAACCTTTACGAAACAACAAAACAAATGCTGAATAACATAGGAAAATGTACTGAGTGCCGCCTGGCACATACACTTCAACTCAAATACTGAAATACAACCTCCAAGACCCGGAAACTCACGGGCAAACACAGGCTAAAGAATTTAAACTATGGCTCTATCATCCAGAAATATCTATACAACCGAACAAAATGAAATGAGCTACTATCTATAAGGAAGAGTAGAAGGAGACTCTTCGGATCTGCAGACGCGGCAGATGCATACCTCAAGTCTCCCAATGTGGTTCTGCGATCACCGATAATGCACTTGATCAGATTTACCTGGATCTGCTCAACAAAAGTGTGCAGAAGAGTAGCATGAGTACACCACGGCGGTACTCAGTAAGTGCCAAGCCTAACCTCGATGG
>MU697865.1:0-22067 GCA_026770625.1 Nicotiana glauca
CAGTGGTGGAGTCGAGAGCATGGTCCAGGGGTCCTTCACCATATTATCACCAACCTCGCCCACATCCCCAAACCTCCCCACATACTCCATATGGCCCACCACAACACTACTACCCACCTCCTGTTCCTCACTTCTCAGTTCACCACGCCCAAACTTATCCGCAAACTCAGGCACCATGGCGTGCACCCACTCCCCAAAATACCTATCATACCCAAAATACATACCCACCTCCTAGAACTTACAGAAATCCCAGTGGAACCGGTTTCCGACCCAACCCTGCTACTAAGAATGATAGGTTGCAAAAGAAGAAGACTTTCACTCCGTTAGGAGAATCTTATACCAACCTGTTTCACAGATTAAGACAGTTGGGAATGTTAAACCCAATTGAACCTAAAATACCAAATCCTCCCCCCAAGAACCTGGACCATTTAGTAAATTATGAGTATTGCTCAGGAGCGCCAGGGCATGATACGGAGAAATGCTGGCATCTGAAAACTGCCATTCAAGAACTTTTTGACACAGGGAGAATTGAAGTGCAGGCTCCGGAGACTCCCAATATCACTCAAAATCCATTACCAACTCATCATGAGACTCACATGATTGAGTTAGTGCAGAAGGGAGAATACAAGAAGCCGTCGCAAGCTGTGATGATGATTAAGGCAAGTGAGAATAAAGCAAATGAGAAATTGATTGNAGGACACACTCAATAGCCCATAATACTTTTACTCTAATGGTGCCACAATACCATAGTGAGATTAAACTTAAATCATTTACAAGTTTGTGAAAACACAGATCATCTAGTACTGTAATCCTCTGCAAATCTCGCATTCATCCCCACGTCAGTTGAGTCCACTCTCCTAAGCGACCCGAATTTATCAAATTTCAACACGTACTCTTCAATTGCACATGAGATCTTCTAACATACGAATAAGGATCATACCACTCAAGAACACTCCGCAGGAGTTAACCCACCTGCTTTGCCTCAATGTAGTACTTCAGCATACCTTCCACCATCACATACGTTACACTGTCATTAGTCTTCTTGAGTCTGAACTCATACCGCCACATGTAATGCACTACCCTCCCTAACTAGGAGTCACGAAAATATTCTTCACGCGCCCATATTCGGGTTACACATCAAATCACAATAGGAATCGAACACTTAACAGTTCATCTATTATCCAGCAGACTTCTTCGTTACTACCAAGTCATATAGAGACATCTCGCAATACTAACATACGCATCCCATGGATATTCAACTGCCATTCCGGCTGATAGGGAAAATACCGAACATAAAAGTACAAAACACTTGCTCGCACAATCAGCACCTCGGTGCTCAAACCATGGCAAAGATTCGGCCTCAAGTCCTCCAGACTGGCCCAACATCAAACTCACGGAGATCACATCTCGCCCCTTGATCAGGGAATCACAAGCCGTCAAGGCACATCTGACGCTGAGCGCTCACGTGCGCATACAGACGTGTGGAAGGAATTTCAAGAATTATATCTCAAGCTGAATCAAGTACGCACGATAAGAATTCTAAGGAAGTGAAGTTTTCGTAAAGGTTCTGCAGCCTCTCGAGGATAAATACAGACGTCTCCGTACCGAACCGCGAGACTCTACTAAACCTGCTCATCATTCGTGAGACCTAGTAACCTAGGCTCTGATACCAACTTGTCACGACCCAATTCCCGAACCCGGTCATGATGACGCCTCTCGTGAAAACAAGGCCAGCCAACAGATTAACAATACTTCTTTTAACAATTACTTAGCAAGATTGAGTCAAAAACAATAGATAACATTATCATAAATGCGGAAGAAAATGATATAACAGGGAACCATCCCAGCTCAGCCCGAAATCGGGGTGTCACAAGTCACGAGCATCTAAAGAAGCCTGAACACAACTACATGGCTAATAATATACAATAATAAATTCTAGAATTTTGAAGACAACGTCCGGTGCCGCGAACGCTGGCGGTCACCTTGCTCAGCTGCAATAGTAGTACCTTCAATCAGCTAATAACCCGCTACCGGGTGAACAATACCTACAACTTCACGCGAGGTGCAGGGAGTAAAGTGAGTACTCCAACTCAGTGAGTAATAAAAGTAAATAATAACTTAGCGGTAAAAAATCACGTATAATAGATCATCATGCTGTATAAAAGCAGTGGAAAGCCCTTAAATTGAGAAAATCAGTGAAAACTGTGAAACCTATCAAAGTATCTTGGCTCAGTTTTAAAGCTCTTTTGAAGATGATCCTTTCAACAGTTGCGAAAATAATTTTTTCAACAATTAGTGACACTATGCACAGAGACCCGCCCCTCGGGCAATATTCTTATTCTCGGTCAGCCACTGTTACCTGACCAAACGCATCATACAGTGTCATTGTTACCACTGTCTAAGATTTATCCTCTTTAAGAGTGATCAGACAATACCAGAACAGCAAATAGATATCTCAAGAAATAACACAAACAACAAATAATGAACAAATGCATGAATGCAATGCAATGCAAACAACGGTACATTCCAGTACCCGCTGCGGCATGCAGCCCGCTCATTTATTTATCATCGACGGCGCTCAGTGGGGGTGTGTACAAACTCCGGAGGGGCTCCTACAGCTCAAGCGCAATATCAGCCATATCGTGGCATCAACAGGCTCTCGGCCTCAATATCAATTTATCATCGCTGCGGCGTGCAGCCCGATCCACATCATAGGAAAATATATCCTCACTATTGGGTACTCAACCCACCTCAGTCAAATAAATGCGCAGCCACTCGGGCATTACGTACTGTAGGGATCTTAGCCCTCACATTCATTTTATTTATGATTTCATGTTCAAAATACAGTTCTTATCATAATTTTAACAGTTGAAAACATGACTGAGAGTATGATTTATGCCAACAAGTGAGGAAGAACAAATGAAGATCCCCTAAGAATTTTGCAGGTCGGTACAAGGCCCCAAACGTGGCAATAAGCCCAATTCACAGTCATAAAGTATGCGTCTCAATCGCCAATATAGTAGACAATATCACTCGGGATGGACCAAGTCACGATCCCCAATAGCAAACGACCCCGCACTCATCATAGAATACGTGTCACACCTCAATACAGCATTACGATGTGAAATCCGGGGTTTCAAACCCTCAGGATATCATTTACAAGCATTACTCACCTCGAACCGGCGAAATCCCTAGCTCGCGACGCCTTTGCCCCTCAAATCGGCCTCCACGCACGTCGAATCTAACCAAAATCAGAGCGAATACATTACAATATGCTAAGGGAAGAATACCCAATCGAAAACAATCAAAAAATAGCAAAAATCTCGAAACGAGCAAAACACGATCCCCAGGCCCAGTTCTCGAAAAATTACAAAACTTACATTACCGGATTCCTCATCTCGCCACGAGTTTGTACATACCAAGAACTCCCAAATCCGAGCTTAAATGACCTATCAAATCTCAATTTGAAATATCAAAACTCAAGCCCTAGCTTTACCCCTTTTTAATGAATTCCAGCCAATTTCCATGTTAAATCTAACATAACCTCGTGTATTTAGGCGAAGGAACTTACCTTTAATCATTCTCCCTTGAATCCCTCTTCAAAATCGCCCCAAAGCTCTCAAAGCTCGCTAAAAAATGGTGGAAAATAATGCCTAGCTCGCGAAGGAAATAAAAACTTTAAACCCTTCTGCCAATAGCGATTGCCGCTTCTGCGGTAATTATTAAAAAGACCAACTTCCGCTTAAGCGGTATAGGTTCCGCTACTGCGGAATTTCCCTTAACGGCTCAAAACCGCTTCTGCGGTGAAATACTTGCTCCCGCGGACCCGCTGATGCGAAAAGGGGTACGCTTCTGCGATACTACTCAGCCACACCTCAGACCGCTTCCCCGATCCCTCACCCGCTTCTGCGGTCCATTTCCGCAGAAGCGGGAATACCAGATGACATCAAAATTAGACCTGAAGCAAACTTTAAAACTCTCGTTTAACCACTCGAATTCACCCCGAGGCCCCGGGACCTCAACCAAAAACACCAACACACCCTAAAACCTTATTCAAACTTGTTCCAACCCTCAAAACACATCAAACAACGCTAAAACCATCAAATCACATCGGATTCAAGCCAAAGTTCTTCAAATACTTCCGAAATACACTTTCGATCAAAAACCCAACCAAACGACGTCCGAATGACCTGAAATTTTGCACACACATCACAAATCACATATCGAAGCTACAGCAACTCTCAAAATTCCATTCCGACCCTCGGATCAAAATCTCACCTATCAACAGGAATTCGCCAAAATACTAACTTCGCCAATTCAAGCCTAATCCTACATCGGACCTCCAAAATCAATTCCGATCGCACTCCTAAGTCAGAAATCACTTCCCAAAGCTAGCCGAATCATCGAAAATCACATCCGATCCCTCTATCTCATAAGTCAATGTCCGGTTGACTTTTCCAGCTTAAGCCTTCCTTAAAAAGACTAATTGCGCCATTTCCTACCAAATCCAATCCGAGTCAACTCAAACTCACCCAACTCATATAATAAATCATGAAGAAGCAATAAACGGAGAAAACGGGACGGAAACACATGAGATGACGGGTCGGGTCGTCACAATTCTTGTAGCTCCTCAAAACTGTGTTGCAGACATTGCGAGAGCATCGGCTTTATGCTAAGTTCTCGAAGTGTGAATTCTGGCTAGACTCGGTAGTATTTCTGGGCATGTTGTATCCAAGGATGGAATTATGGTAGATCCTAAGAAGACTGAAGCTGTGTAGAAATGGCCCAGACCTACTTCTCCTACAGAGTTTCGCAGCTTTTTAGGCTTAGCAGGCTATTACAAGCATTTCCTGCAGGATTTCTCCAGAATAGCAGCACCGTTGACCAAGCTAACACAGAAAAATGGAAAGTTTCAGTGGATTTCAAAAACTCAAAACATGTTTGACAAATGCACCAATATTAGCCTTACCATCAGGTTTTGGAGGATTTACAGTATTCTGTGATGCCTCGAGGGTGGGATTAGGATGTGTTCTCATGCAAAATGGTCGTGTTATAGCTTATGCTTCAAGACAATTGAAAAAGCACGAGTAAAACTATCTTACACATGATTTGGAGATGGCTGCAGTGGTATTTGCTCTAAAAATTTGGAGATATTATCTATACGGCGAAATTTGTGAGATTTATACTGACCATAAAATTCTGAAGTATATCATTCAGCAGAGAGATGTGAATCTTTGGCAGCGTCGGTGGATGGAACTACTCAAAGACTTTGATTGTTGTATTTTATATCATCCTAGAAAAGCCAATGTGGTGGCGGATGCATTGAGCAGAAAATCTATGGGGAGTTTGGCATATATAGCCCCTGTAAAGAGACTTTTGGCCAAAGGTATTCAGAGACTAGAAGATACATGTATCAGATTTAGTGTCGAAAATTTAGAGGCATTGTTGGCTTGTGCTCAGGCTATGTCATCATTAGTTGAGCGCATTAAGGCCACCCAATATGAGGATGAACGATTATGCAAATATAGGGATGATGCCTTAGCTGGTAAAAGCAAGGATATGATAGTTGAAAGGGATGGTGTTCTTCGAATGGGTGACAGGCTATGTGTAGCAAACGTAGATGGGTTGAGACATGCTATTCTTGAAGAAGCCCACAACTCTAAATATACTATACATCCCGGGTCCACAAAAATGTATCATGACCTGAAGCAATTTTATTGGTGGGAAGGTATAAAGAAAGATGTTGCTAACTTTGTTTCTAGTTGTTTGACTTGTCAAGAGGTCAAGGCTGAGCATCAGCGACCCGCAAGACTACTACAACAAATTGAGATTCCAGAATGGAAATGGGAAAGAATTACTATGGATTTTGTCACTGGTCTTCCACGAACTCTTAGAGGTTATGTCTCTGTATGTGTCACGACCCAATTTACAAACCCGGTCGTGATGGCGCCTCTCGTGAAGACAAGGCCAGCCAACTAACCGAAATTGTCTCTTTAAAAATTATTAAACATAAGTGAATAGATAAATACAACTTAACGACAATAATAACCAATATTTACAACCCCACACAACCCGACCGGGGTGTCACAAGTCACGAGCATCTAAAGATACCTGAACACAACTAAAGGGCTAATAATATACAAAAATAAATTCTGAAATTCTAAAGACAACGTCCGGTGTCGCGAACGCTGGTGGCCACCTTGCTCAGCTACAATAGTAATACCTTCAATCAGCTATAACCCGCTACCGGGAGCACAATACCTGCAACTGCACGCGAGGTGCAGGGAGTAAAGTGAGTACTCCAACTCAGTAAGCAATAAAAGTAAATAATAACTGAGCGGCAAGAAATAACGTAAGGCACTCTCATGCAATACAGAACAGTGCAACCCTTTGAGAAAACAGTAAAACCGTGAAATCCTTTAGAAAATACCTGGACTCAGTTAAAACCTCTTTTGAAAATATCTTTTCAACAGCTAAGCAAATGAATGCAAAATAGATAGTGCAAGTCAGCACATAAGTCAGCCCCTCGGGCACAGCACTCCACTAACAAATAACACCAGTGTATCTGGTAAATAGTGCATGAAGTAGCATGGTTGCCAATGAAATGAGAGTGCTGAATGTCATGCCACGTAGTACAAACAGGAACCAATGCATGAATGAGATGTAATGCATATGACCGCTACGGCGTGCAGCCCGATCCGTTTAGGTACCCGCGCTCACTGTGGGGGGGGGGGGGTTCAGCCTCTAGAGGGGCTCTCACAGCCCAAGCGCAATATCAATGTAACACCGCTGCGGCGCGTAGCCCGAGCCATCCATATATCTGAAAATCACTATAACACTGCTGCGGTGCGTAGCCCGATCCATGCCCAGTCCAAAAATGCACATAATCCCCTTGGGCACTATTAAAATCATAGTTCTCAGCTCAAAACGTCAATGAAATGTTGTTTAAGTTTTCAAACCTTAGAAAAATAGCCGAGCTTGCAAAAACAGCATTAAAACCCTGGACCGAGATCAAATAATATGCAAAGTAATGCGAAAACAGTGATATCAATCCCTGAAGGATTCACATAGTTGGCACGAAGCCCAAACATGGCAATCAGCCCAAATTATGATGATAACAAGTAGTTTTAGTCCAATACGCGATAAAAATTAACAACCGAGACGGACCAAGTCACAATCCCCAACGGTGCTATACCCCACGCTCATATCCGGCATGCAAGTCACCTCAATATAGCACTATGATGTGCAAATCCGGGGTTTCAAACCCTCAGGATATCATTTACAAGTATTACTCACCTCGAACCGGTGAAATCTCTAGCCCGCGATGCCTTTGCTCCTCAACTGGCCTCCACGCGCGTCGTATCTAAATAAAATCAGAGCGAATACATCACAATACGTTAAGGGAATAATACCCAATCGAAAATAATCGAGAAACAGCAAAAATCTCGAAACTAGCAAAACCCGAGCCCTGGGCCCACTTCTCGAAAAATTACAAAACTCACATTACCGGATTCCTCGTCTCACCACGAGTCCATACATACCAAGAACTCCCAAATCCGAGCTCAAATGACCAATCAAATCCCAATTTGAAATATTAAAAACTCAAGCAATAGCTTTGCCCCTTTTGGTGAATTTCAACCAATTTCTATATTAAATCTATCATAATCTCGTGTATTTAGGCCAAGGAACTTACCTCCAATCAATCCTCCTTGAATCTCTCTTCAATTAGTCCCGAAGAGCTCTCAAAATACTCAACAATGGAGGAAAAATGACTAAAACTCGCGGATGAAATGTTTTTAACATTCTGTCCGGGTGCTGTAGCTAACACTATGCAATCGCATTAGAGCTCCTGCGATCGCATAGAACAAAATTCCCGAGCACTGTAGCTAACCCTATGCGATTGCATACAACAAAATTCCAGCTCCAAATTTAACCCTATGCGATCGCACGCCAACTCCTGCATCGCATAGAACAATTTTTCTACTAAAAATTTCGGATCAAATTTACACTGTGCGATCGCATGACTCCCTATGCGATCGCATAGAACAACCAAACAACCCCTCGAAATCCTTCTATGCGATCGCATCCCCTCTCCCGCGATCGCATAGAGCAAAATCCTGTAGCACTGACCTGCAATTTTCTACAGCAGCCAAAGTCCGAAAAACCTCCCGTTAGCCATCCGAAATCACCCCGAGGCCCCTGAGACCTCAACCAAAAATACCAACACCTCCTAAAACATCATACAAACTTGTTCCAATCATCAAAACGCCTCAAACAACGCCAAAACCATCAAATTACATCGAATTCAAGACTAAGTTCTTCTAAAACTTCCAAAACACACATTTGATCAAAAACCAATCCAAAACACATTCGAATGACCTGAAATTTTTCAAGCATATCCCAAATCACCTAACGAAGCTACATCAACTCTCGAAATTTCATTCCGACTCTCGGATCAAAATCTCACCTATCAACCGGAATTCGCCAAAATACTAACTTCGCCAATTCAATCCTAATTCTACATCGGACTTCCAAAATTACTTCCGATCACACTCCTAGGCCACAAATCATCCCCCGAAGCTAACCGAATCATCGGAATTCAAGTCCGAGCCCTCTAACACATAAGTCAAGGTCCGGTTGACTTTTCCAAAACAAACCTTCCTTAATGAGACTAAGTGTCTCATTTTCCACCAATACCAATCCAAATCAACTCTAACACACCACATACTGATAATGAAACATGAAGAAGCATAAAACGGGGAAAACGGAGTAGTAACAAATGAGACGATAGGTCGGGTCGTCACATCCTCCCCAACTTAAACAAACGCTCGTCATCGAGCGTACTCTGAGTTGTCCTAGAAGCCAACCAATAGCTGAATGACCTTACGAAGCATATATCCGGGATGATCCTGCGTCACCCTAACTCATATAGGTCTGATAACACAACATAGCTGAAATCTCCCAATCCAGTCTAGCCCATAAACCATAGAACTACCTTTTCACTTCTGAAGCCATCAATACGATCACAACCTCACACCTATACTCTGAATAGTCCTGAACCAGCTGTACTAACCCATACTTGCAACCTCAGGTGAAATCATATGATATACCACATAATCCAAGCACTCGAAATGATAACTTCCATTCACGGTAGTTACCCACAACAACCAAATACCGATAGAAAACCTTTTATTTAGCTAAAGTCCTATTCTATCACTTTCATATACTGCCAACGACAAATAAAACATGCAATAAACCGTAACCATTCCTCAGATCACCCATACATGAAGCCACTCATATTTTGACTAATACCACAACAGATTCCCGGGCCGAACCTCAATATTAACCCTCTAACAAGCTGAAATTACATCTGTTCGCATTCATTAATGACTCCAACGATCGCCTCGAATTCAACACACCACCCTGGGGATACGACACCTCAATAAAGGCCTAAGCCACAACTTGCATAGTGCACGCACCATTAAGAAACGGTCTGAACATACTCAGATCATGACAAATGACTCAAACGAAAGAGTGGTACTCAAGCTCATTAGTACCATAACAACACAAGGCTGAGACCCCGTCTCACGTCATAGAAATAGAATACCTGAATCTACCCCGAAGGGTCATAACTCCACGTAGCCTCGCTATAATGCGGGATCCTATCCACACACTGTTACACATGAAACACCTCAAGTCGCTATGCTCAAAATCAACAGCCACGCATAATTTTGATGTTTGAAACCAAAGCAATTCATTACACCCACGGTGAAACAAATAACATACGACATGCAACCTGATAGATCATAACCAATACTCCATTTACCGAGCAACACTCAATTACTCTTCCCGCTCGACTTCCTTTCTGAATCCTTAATAGAACTGCACCACATGTGCCCATATCCAACAAATCATAACATCTCACAACACAGAAAGCAACTCATAGATCCTCCCAAAATCACCAACAAGCTCAATAACAATCGAATCAACCTATCCCTCAACAATACAACTCGGGGCCAACCAAGCTAACTCAAGCTAAATACGTAGCCACCTCGGCCTGCCAACGAACTCAATATCAAGAAGCCTGAAGCTTCTCCTTCCACCACTATAACTCCTACCGGAGTTGTACGATACGGTGCCCGGCACCAGATCGAGACCGAAATCCACAACATCGCCCGACGGCATGCCCGGCCACAAGAAACGCATCCGAAAAGTCCCTCAACACCGGAACTGAACCAATAGTAGAAACCTCTGCACTGACATCTATCATGAAGGCCCAATTAAGAAAACAATTCTTCCCAACCGTCCGCTGGTCCTTGAAATATAAACCACTCTACTAGAACATAATCTAATTCACCTCGCCACGCAATCTGTGGCATTTTTCGACATGGCCCACAACACAATAGTCTAGAATAACCCAACACTAAGACAACCAGTCTGAATTTCAATATCACATCCAAAACCTAATACACCAGCAAATGAAGATCCACTCTAGCCTCCAAATCCTAATTGCCGATAAACGGTGCCGAATACACACGATCCACAACCACGACATAGCCTACACATGAGAACTCCTAGTCTCCAGCTCTACATAGCACGCAAATTACTATACCTGATCCCAAATTCTGCCGTATAAATACCTATTACACCTCAAGTACTCAAATCATTCCACGAAAGATATTCTAAAACTCCCCTGTGCCATCAAACACACTCAAATATCAGCAGTCGATCTAGCTAGAAAGCACCGCAATACTAACGTAGTATCATCAGTCTAATCACATTACCCTTCTTCCGATACATATACTCTGGTCAAATCATTCCCATTCAGCAGTACCTTTTCCTTGATTACCTGAGGCTACTCGTTGCCTAAGAATTTTATGAACTCCCTTTCAGAACTGTACTGAAACTCATCTAATTAAGAACTTTTGCTGATCCCACTAGGAAGAAGAATCATTACACATCCCATACCTCGCATACCCATAGAAAATATATTCCTCTCCAAACCACGGTAAAACCCGACAAGAACATCTTTGCTAATTCCATTCGCACAAGCAAAACTGCCAGGACTGAATCCTTCTATCCCAACAAAGCTAAGGAAGCTGTCACAGCTCAAGAGCTTTACTGCAAAATACCTGTAAGGGCTCATCTCCTCTGACACATACGATGAACTAATCATATCCTTACCATACCAATTTGGTCTGCTATCAAGCTACTCCATCTACTTAATTTCCCTTCTGATTCATCATCAACTTGATATTCCCTCTTGCTGTAGCACCACAATGCCTCAACCCAGGCTCACTACACGAGACCCAAGCACAAGACCACACTGTCTAAGACCCATAAGCCACTGAACACTCTCTCAAATGTTCCTAGAAATGCCACATTCCAAAATACTCTACTTGAAGAACTTCCTGCGAATCTGAATTCGCTTCCTTTACATTCCAGGTACCGACACATAGGATCCCATAATTAATCACATAAAAAATACCACAAGTCTTGACCTTTCCTATGAAAACACAGTCTCTAACTACATACACAACCTTAAGACACCTGATGGTTACACGTAGAATCTTGAACACAATAAAACCATTCTCAGGAGTCATCCACTCTTATTCAAACTGCAATTTACCTGACTTAACGAACAGAATCACTCGTGCCTTATAGCACTCTGACACTGCAGAACATGATCTCATACCAATACAAACAATCATCTTCCTTTTCCATACACTGAGCATTCTTTATCAACAACACCTCAAGACATCCTAGTATTTTCTCACATCTATGAAGCACCATATAACCTTTGTCAAAATTTTGCTTCACTCGTGCCCTCCTCGGCTCAATTTTCGTGACCAGAACCGATCCGCCAGCATATCTCGACACTGAACCAACATAGCACATAACCGTGCAATTTGCTAATCAACAGCAGCCTCGTCAACTTGGATCGAATCTATATATCAGGACACACTCAACAACTCATAACACTTTTATTCTAATGATACCACAATGCCATAGTGAGATTAAACTCAATTCATCTGCAAGTTTGTGAATACACAGATCATCTAGTACTGTAATCCTCTACAAATCCCGCATTTACCCCCACATCAGTTGAGTCCACCCTCTTGAGCGACCCGAATTTTCAAATTTCAACACATACCCTTCAATTACACATGAGATCTTCTAACATACACATAAGTATAATATCACTTAAAAACACTCAGCAAGAGATAACCCACCTGTTTTGCATTAATTTAGTACTTCAGCATACCTTCCACCATCGTACACATAACACAGTCATTTAGTCTTCCTGAGTCTGAACATATACCGCCACATGTAATGTACTTCACTTCCCAACTAGGAGACACGAAAATATTCTTCATGCGCCCATAATTCGGGCTACACATCAATCACAATAGGAATCGAACACTTAACAGTTCATCTACTATCCAGCAGACTTCTTTGTCACTACCAAGTCATATATATACATCCCGCAGTACTAACATACTCATCACATGGATATCCAACCGCCATTCCAGCTAATAAGGACAGTACCGAACATACAAGTTCAAAACACTTGCTCACCTAATCAGCACCTCAGTGCTCAAGCCATAGGCAAAGATTCGGCCTCAAGTCCTCCATACTGGCCCAACATACTCACGAAGATCACATCTCGCCCCTCGATCGGGGAATCACAAGCCATCAAGGCACATACAATACTGAGCGCTCACGTGCGCATACATACGTGTTGAAGGAATTTCAAGAGTTATATCTCAAGCTGAATCAAGTACGCACGATAAGAATTCCAAGAAAATGAAGTTTTCCTAAAGGTTCTGCAGCCTCTCGAGGATAAATACAGACGTCTCCGTACCGATCCGCGAGACTCTACCAAACCTGCTCATGACTCGTGAGACCTAGTAACCTAGGCTCTGATACCAACTTGTCACGACCCAATTTACAAACCCGGTCGTGATGGCGCCTGTCGTGAAGACAAAGCCAGCCAACCAACCCAAATTGTCTCTTTAACAATTATTAAACATAAGTGAATAGATAAATACAACTTAACGACAATAATAACCAGTATTTACAACCCCACACAACCCGACCGGGGTGTCACAAGTCACGAGCAATTAAAGAAACCTAAACAAAACTACAGGGCCAATAATATACAAAAATAAATTCTGGAATTCTAAAGACAACGTCCAGTGCCGCGAACGCTGGCGGCCACCTTGCTTAGCTACAATAGTAATACCTTCAATCAGCTATAACCCGCTATCGGGTGCACAATACCTGCAACTGCACGTGAGGTGCAGGGAGTAAAGTGAGTATTCCAACTCAGTAAGCAATAAAAGTAAATAATAACTGAGCGGCAAGAAATCATGTAAGGCACTCAATCATGCTATACAGAATAGTGCAACCCTTTAAGAAAACAGTAAAATCGTGAAATCCTTTAGAAAATACCTGGACTCAATTAAAACCTTTTTTGAAAATATCTTTTCAACAGTTAAGCAAATGAATGCAAAACAGATAGTGCAAGTCAGCACAAAAGTTAGCCCCTCGGGCACAACACTCCACTAACAAATAACACCAGTGTATCTGGTAAACAGTGCATGAAGTAGCATGGTTGCCAATGAAATGAGAGTGCTGAATGTCATGCCACGTAGTACAAACAGGAACCAATACATGAATGCAATGCAATGCATATGACCGCTGCGGTGTGCAGCCCGATCCGTTTGGGTACCCGCGCTCACTATGGGGGGTTCAGACTCTAGAGGGGCTCCTACAGACAAGTGCAATATCAATATAACATCGCTGCGGTGCGCAGCCCGAGCCATCCATATATCCAGAAATCACTATAACACTACTGTAGCGCGCAACCCGATCCATGCTCAGTCCAGAAATGCACATAAGCCCCTTAGGCACTATTAAAATCATAGTTCTCAGCTCAAAACGTCAATGAAATGTTGTTTAAGTTTTCAAACCTTAGAAAAATAGCTGAGTTTGCAAAAACAGTATTAAAACCTTGGACCGAGATCTAATAATATGCAAAGTAATGCGAAAACAGTGATATCAATCCCTGAAGGATTCACATAGTTGGCACGAAGCCCAAACATGGCAATCAGCCCAAATTATGATGATAACAAGTAGTTTCAGTCCAATACGCGGTAAAAATCAACAACCGGGACGGAGCAAGTCACAATCCCCAATGGCGCTCTACCCCACGCTCATTTCTGGCGTACAAGTCACCTCAATACAACACTATGATGTGAAAATTCGGGGTTTCAAACCCTCAGAATATTATTTACAAGTATTACTCACCTCGAACCGGTGAAATCTCTAGCCCGCAACGCCTTTGGCCCTCAAACCGGCCTCCACGCGCGTCGCATCTAGCCAAAATCAGAGCGAATACATAACAATATGCTAAGGGAACAATACCCAATCGAAAACAATCGAGAAATAGCAAAAATCTCGAATCTAGCAAAACTCGAGCCCCGGACCCACTTCTCAAAAACTTACAAAACATACATTACCGGATTCCTCGTCTCACCACGAGTCCATACATACCAAGAACTCCCAAATCCGAGCTCAAATGACCTATCAAATCCCAATTTGAAATATTAAAAACTCAAGCCCTAGCTTTGCCCCATTTGGTGAATTTCAACCAATTTCTATGTTAAATCTATCATAATCTCGTGTATTTAGGCCAAGGAACTTACCTTCAATCAATCCTCCTTGAATCCCTCTTCAATTAGTCCCGAAGAGCTCTCAAAATACTCAATAATGGAGGAAAAATGACTAAAACTCGCGGATGAAATGTTTTTAACATTCTGTCCGGGTACTGTAGCTAACACTATGCGATCGCATTAGAGCTCTTGCGATCGCATAGAACAAAATTCCCGGACACTGTAGCTAACCCTATGCGATTGCATAGAACAAAATTCCAGCTCCAAATTTAACCCTATGCGATCGCATAGAACAAAATTCCAGCTCCAAATTTAACCCTATGCGATCGCACACCAACTCCTGCGACCGCATAGAACAATTTTTCTAGTAAAAATTTCGGATCAAATTTACACTGTGCGATCGCATGACACCCTATGCGATCGCATAGAACAACCAAACAAACCCTCGAAATCCTTCTATGCGATCGCATCCCCTATCCCGCGATCGCATAGAGCAAAATCCTGTAGCACTGACCTGCAATTTTCTACAGCAGCTAAAGTCCGAAATACCTCCCGTTAGCCATCCGAAATCACCCCGAGGCCCCCCGGGACCTTAACCAAAAATACCAACACCTCCTAAAACATCATACAAACTTTTTCCAATCATCAAAACGCCTCAAACAATGCCAAAATCATCAAATTACATCGAATTCAAGACTAAGTTCTTCTAAAACTTCCAAAACAGACATTCGATCAAAAACCTATCCAAAATACGTCCGAATGACCTGAAATTTTGCACGCATATCCCAAATCACCTAAAAAGGATATAGAAACTCTCGGAATTCCATTCCAACTCTCGGATCAAAATCTCACCTATCAACCGGAATTCGCCAAAATACTAACTTCGCCAATTCAAGCCTAATTCTACACCGGACCTCCAAAATTACTTCCGATTACACTCCTAAGTTACAAATCATCCCCCGAAGCTAACCGAATTATCGGAATTCAAGTCCGAGCCCTCTAACACATAAGTCAACATCCGGTTGACTTTTGCAAAACAAACCTTCCTTAAAGAGACTAAGTGTCTCATTTTCCACCAATACCAATCCAAATCAACTCTAACACACCACATACTGATAATAAAACATGAAGAAGCATAAAACATGGAAAACGGAGCAGTACGGGTCGGGTCGTCACAGTATGGGTGATTGTAGATTGACTGACGAAATCAGCTCACTTTTTTCCAGTAAAGACTACATATGGCGGAGTGAGGTATGCACAGATATTTATAAAGGAAATTGTCCGGCTTCACGGAGTTCCAATATCCATCATCTCTGATAGAGGATCACAATTTACCTCACGCTTTTGGAAATCTTTTCAAGAAGCATTGGGTACACGAGTAGATCTTAGTACTACATTTCATCCACAGACAGACGGGAAGTCTGAACGTACTATACAGATCTTGGAGGACATGTTGAGTGCTTGCATTCTTGAGTTTGGAGGTAGTTGGGACACTTACCTACCTTTAGCTGAATTTGCTTACAATAATAGCTTCCAGTCCAGTATTCAAATGGCACCGTACGAAGTATTGTATGGTAGAAGATGTCATTCTCCTATCGGATGGTTTGAAGCTGGTGAGACTAACTTATTGGGACCCGACCTATTACAAGAAGCTATGGACAAGGTCCAGTTAATCAGACAGAGATTGCTTGCAGCTCAAAGTAGACAAAAGTCTTATGCTGATAAGAGAAGAAGAGATTTAGTATTCACAATTGGGGACAAAGTGTTC
Source organism: Nicotiana glauca (assembly GCA_026770625.1). NCBI lineage: Eukaryota > Viridiplantae > Streptophyta > Magnoliopsida > Solanales > Solanaceae > Nicotiana > Nicotiana glauca. The sequence goes on from MU697865.1 coordinate 16,447, forward strand.
CAACGAGTTTCCCCTATGAAAGGTATGATGCGGTTTGGGAAAAGAGGCAAGTTGTGCCCCAGGTTTATAGGATCGTATGAGATACTAGACCGAGTGAGAGCGATGGCTTATCGTTTGGTACTTCCTCCTGAGTTATCTTTTATTCACCCATTATTTCATGTCTCAATGCTAAGAAAATGTATATCAGACTCATCTCAGGTGCTTGAAGCACCAACTATACCGCTTGATGACAAGTTGTCTTATAAGGAAGAGCCAATGGAAATTGTTGATAGACAAGTAAGAAAGCTGCGGTCAAAAGAAATTGAGTTCGTAAAAGTTATATGGCGAAATCATACAGTTGAAGAAGCTATTTGAAGTAGAAAAAGATATGCAAGCGAAGTACCCCCATTTGTTTCAGTCTACAGGTACGTACTTGAGTTAAATTCGGGGACCGAATTTCATAAGGAGGGGAGAATGTAATACTCTATATTTTAATAAGGGTCTATTAGTCATTGAAAAAGTAATAGTAATAATAATAATAATACATCAGACATTGTATAAAATAAGTGGCTAGTGGCTAATTTTTGAGCCATGCTTATACAGTTAACTTTGGCTAATTATTAAATAAGGAGTAGGCCAAGCCCATTCTTTTGTTGCTGCTATATTTTAGTAACCTAGGGATTAGAAAAAAAAGGAGAAAACATAAGGCGTAAAAGAAAAAAAATAAGAGAGAAGAAGAAACAGAGCAAAAGAAGAAGCAAAACATTCAGGACCTTTAACGGCGGCGAGCAAAGCCATCACTGTGTAAACTTTTCACAGGTAATTTTTGAAATTTGTCTAATATTGTATTGTACTAGAAAATAAGTATAAACAAATAGGTTCTTGAAAAAAAAGAGGGATGTGTAGTGATGGCTCAATTATGAGCCATGTGATGTTAGTTTAATAATTATAATGATATTTGTAAGAATTAGCTAGTGATATGGTAATGATTACAAAGTAAAGATAGTAATAAAATATTGGGTTAAAAGCTACTGCTATGTAGAGTTATTTTGGTAAAATTTCTTGATTTTGGTTTATAAGATGTAATGATTCCCTATGATTGGCACCATGATGGTAGTAATAATGATTTAAGTTTTGTGGACTTTAGAATGCATTAGAAATTCACGTTATTTCTACTATTGCTGGTTTTAAATTTGGATACTAAGGATTAGCTAATAAATTGTAATAATGAGATGATTGACAATGATTAGAATAATGCGGTTGGGTAGATTAAGTAATTGAAATACATTCAGCGAATTGATGATAAAATATAAGACTCGGAGGATTAGATATTCTAAATTAGTGATATATTTAGCCTAAATGAGACAATTAACATGAGATCGATATTATGTAATTACAGATTGATTGAAGAAATTTGTACGAGTTACTTGAGGTGACGCAGTTGGTATTTCGGCACGAGTACTGTGAGTAGTAATCTTACCGCAATTTGTATTTTCATAACTTGCATGATTTACACATGATTTTTAATATGAATGTGTACCGATTATTTTGAGTTGCATGTGTGACAAGTGTTTTACTCTATATGATACCGAAATAGTTATTTGACATGATTACCATTGTTTTATATATTCTTGATGTCACAAGATATGTTTTACCGTTACTTGAATTTACTGTTATCGAAAAAAAATTATATGATTTGATAAGAACCGAAATGCCCTATATTGTTTTAAAATAGTTTCTACGAGTATATACAGATTACAGAGATAAGTATAAATGGGAGTAGACATTGAAGGATCCTGTAGCTAACGGCGGGTTCGTTAGACCTGGTGCACCTTGTAATTACCGATTATCATTATAGCCCTCACTACTGAGAAGGTAGAACGAGCATATCATTACCGATTTCGCTCGAGTAGGGACTACCGCTATATATGACTTCTTAGAAAGAAGTCCACAGTTATACCGATTACATGATCCTTTCATTGAAACCTCCCAAAAAATGTGAATACTGATATTATACAGTGCTTACCGAGCTTATTACTGAATTGTTAATTATATATACTACAAGAAAAGCGTGAAGAGACTGAAAATTATTTATTATTTCTGAAAGGGCATTTTTATGTATTTTCTCTTTGAGATACTAGCATGTTTCTGATTTGTCCCAAAATTAAAAACGGTTGTGGTTAAGTGTTATTACTGATTAAGCTAGCGACTCATTCCCCGCTAATTTATTTTATAGAGACAACAGTTGACACAGGCGAGGATTTCGTTAATTAGAGCGCACAGGTTGAGAATTCTTGGTGAGCCTCGCAATTGTTCGCGTGAGCGGAGATTTTTATCAATTGTTATTGTCTTTTCTTTGAATTCTTAGAGTCGCTCCATAGTCATTCTTTTAGAGTCATGCGTATTATTTTGCTATTAGTCTTATATCGAGTATCGTTCTTTATTATCAAAGTCGGAGATAAATTTGTATTTCTGGTTGTAAGTGGGTTGATTAGTCATGGTGAAGACTATTTTGGTTAATTAATAAGTTGTCGATTGTTTGAATTGCTATTACAGTGTTTGGTCGCTGATTTGAGACATGAAAATTTTTTGGGATAGTCCAAAAATAGGGAAAACTCTGTCCGATTTTTTTTAAAATTACCGATGAGGCTTACTTGGGAGCACTTGCTCCTAAGCACCGGTCACAATCCTAAATTGGGTCGTGACACTGACATTGCAGATCAAATATTTACGGTCTTTTTGATGATGTTTCCACTCAAACTGGTATTTGAGATTGATGATACCTCTTTATGTAAGCTTATAAGTTTTCATGTGTAAATCCGGCCAGTGAATTTTGTATCAGTCACATGAAATAGTTTAAGCGGAATTGTAAAGAATTTTTTTTTCCAGTGATTTAATTTAATTAACTGGTATTCGAGATCTTAACATGGGAAGTTAAAATAAGTGTTATTGAATTTTTGAAATTCATATTGAGGAGTTCAATTGCAGTTTTTAGTGGAATAAATTGTAATTAATTATAGTAAGAATTAATTCATGCTAAATTTTAATTAATGCTATAATTGGTAGCCTCTTATTATTTCTGTGGTCCCTACTATACCTAGTAAAAACCTGGACGAGACTTGGGTAAAAACTGACTTGGGAGAAATTCGAGTGTAATAAATCGAAATATCAAATATGTGTTGAATCTAAGTTTGTAAAACATCATTATAAGTCTGTTGAAAAGAATTCAAATCTTTTAGGCTTAATTCATACCGACATTTGCGATATGAAGTCGACACCATCTCGAGGTGGAAAAAAGTATTTTATTACTTTATTGACGATTGCACTAAATATTATTATGTTTATTTGCTTAGTAGTAAGGATGAAACAATTGAAGAATTTAAGCAATACAAGAATGAAGTGGAGAATCAATTGAATAAAAAGATCAAAATGATTAGAAGAGATAGAGGTGGAGAATATGAATCTCCATTTGCAGAAATATGTTCGGAATATGGAATTATCCATCAAACTACTGCAGCTTACACACCTCAATCCAACGGAATTGTGGAAAGGAAACATCGGACATTAAAGAAAATGATGAATTCTTTATTAATAAGTTTCGGATTACCGCAGAGTTTGTGGGGGAAGCTCTCCTTACAGCAAACCGAATACCCAGCAGAGTACCCCACATCAAAATTCAATCTATTCCATATGAAAAATGGAAAGGAAGAAAACCCAACTTAAAATATTTCAAATTGTGGGGGAGTCTAGCAAAGGTACAAGTTCCTTCACCTAAAACGGTTAAAATCGAACCAAAAATAGTAGATTGCGTTTTCATTGAATATTCTAAAAACAGTAAAGCATGAACATGTTATGTATATTTATAGTAAAAACAATATTCCATATTGAAATAGAAATGGATTACCATAATCAACAGAGTTCTCTATAAAAAAAAAAGTGGGGGAGGGGGTTATTATGAGTCTTCTCTATAACATGTATGTGCAATAGAGGACATATAAACGGTGCCCTTCCAACAGCCAATCTGTAACGACCCGATCCGTCGTTACGGGAGTTACCGCCCCATTTTTCCCATTTTATGCTTCTATATGTTTCATTATATGTGTTTGAAGAATTTAAAGTAATTCGGATAGAGTTCGGTTAGAAATGAGACAATAAGTCTCTTTATGAGAAGGTTAGTTTGGAAAAGTCAACCGAATATTGACTTATTAGTTAGAAGGCTCGGAATGGATTTCCGATGATTCGACTAGTTTCGAGGGATGAATTGAGACTTAGGAGCGCAATCGGAATTGAGTTTGGAGGTCCGGTGTAGAATTAGGCTAGAATTGGCTAAGGTTGGATTTTGGCGAATTCCGATTGATAGGTGAGATTTTGATCCGAGGGTCGGAATGAAATTTCGAGAGTTGCAATAGCTTCGTTTGGTGATTTTTGATATGTCTGCAAATTTTCAGGTTATTCGGACGTTGTTTGGTCGGGTTTTTGATTGAATGCGATCGCGTAGAAGAGGGAGCCAGTGCTATGCGATCGCATGGCCCGTCCTGCGATCGCGTAAGAGGAATTTTGAGGGCCTGGATTTTTGGGCTATGCAATCGCAGGGGTAGTGATGCGATCGCATAGGGATCGCTACAGTAGTCGGACAGAATGTTCTAAGGGTTAATTCATCCGCGACCCACTTAATATTTTCACCATTTTTACTCCACCAAGAGAGCTTTTTGAGCGATTTGAAGAGGGTTTTCAACGGATATTGATTGGAGGTAAGTCTCTTGACTAGAAAATACCATTTTATGGAAGAATCAACACTCAAATTCATGAAATTGGGTAGAAATTGTGAAGAACTAGGGCTTTGTTTTTAAAAATAAATTTTTAGGATTTGAAAGGCCATTTAAGCTCCGTTTTCGATGAACTTTATGTGTACGGACTCGTGGAGAGATGAGGAATCCGTTGGTATAATTTTTGGAAATTTTTGAGAAGTGGGACCGGGGCTCGGGTTTTACCAACTTCGTTAATTTTAATACTTTTCGAGTATTTTTGATTGGGTTATATTTCTTTAAACCATATTTATGTATTCATTGTGATTTTGACTAGATTCGACGCGCGAGTAGGTCGATACGAAAGAAAAAGGCATTGCGGACCATTCTACGGCCAGTTAGAGGTGAGTAGTTGGTGTATATGATGGCATGAGGGTTTGAAACCCCGGCTTATCACATTGTGACGCTATTGTAGGGCGTGACTCGCATCGCATGGCAGGTGCGGGATTGGTTATGACTGGGGATTATGACTTGGTCCATCCCGAACAAGAATGTTTCTATATTTGCGACTGATACGCACCCTGTATTCATTATATCTGGGCTTATTTCCATGTTTGGGGCCTTGTGCCGATCTGTAGTATCCTTAGAGGATGAATATCATTGTGATAGCATGCTTTGTATAATCATTGATCTCAGTCCTGTGTTTAGTCACTGTATGAAATGCTAAGTCACTTTTCCGGAAGTTAAATATCTAAAGTATATTCTTATTAATAAATTGGAAATTGGGAAATTAATTGAATCTATTACGTGACTCATATGCATATTGTGGACTGAGTATGGATCGGGCTGCACGCCGCAGCGAATGTTATGATTATATTGCGCTTGGGCTGAAGGAGC
>MU697865.1:47152-57883 GCA_026770625.1 Nicotiana glauca
AAATTTTGCACACAAGTCATATTTGACATTACGGACCTACTCCAACTTCCAGAATTGGATTCCGACCACGATATCAAAAAGTCAACTCCCGGGTCAAACTCTTCAAACCTTCAAATTTCTATCTTTAGCCAAATCACTTCAAAATGGTCTACGGACCTCTAATTCACTTCCGATTGCGCCCCCAACTCCAGAATCACTATACGGAGCTATTCACAGTCTCGAAATTCCAAACGGACGTCGATAACGCTGAAATTCACTTCAAGCCAAACTTATGAAATTTCTTCTAAAATGCCAACTTCCACAATAGGCGCCGAAACGCTCCCGGGTTATCCAAAACTCAATTCTGGCATACGCCCAAGTCCGAAATCATCATAAGAACCTGCTGGAACCTTCAGATCTTGATTCTGAGGTCGTTTACTCAAAATTCCAATCTTAGCCATTTTCTCCAACTTAAGGCTTCTGAAATGAGAATTTTCATTTAAATTTAACACCGAACTTCCTGAATTTCAATTTCGACCATACACACAAGTCAATATACCTGAAATGAAGCTGCTCATGGCCTCAGACTGCTAAACGACGTGCTAGGGCTCGAAACGACCGGTCGGGTTGTTACAGAAGTCAGAAATCATTTCCTCCTATTTGCTACAACTTCAAAGGATGGTATTAGCACTTTGTGCTCATTCCCTTGAAGGAGTAACAATAGGAGGCAAATGCATGGACACATTGACAGTACAAGATAAACTGGGATTGATAGTGCAAGATAAACTGGTATTACTAATGCACATGAAGTAACATGTATAGGAATGATAATCAGCTCACTAAGGTCACCAACTACCAAATGAAGATCACAACAACAAGATGGAAAATGCAACAGAAACAGTGGACATATGCCAGATTGGACAGGAATTTCATACTCAATGAATGAAAAGTGGAGCATAAGTGTAATACAAAATACTAGCAGGACATACCAGGAAGCAAAAACACAAGAAGCTAAAATAGAGATTGGCTGCAAAGGAAATAGACCACAGCACATAGCAGGACTCAAATATGAAGACTGGACTACTACAGATAAATTCATGAAATGCAGACAATCATGGGAAAACATACATATCATCTGGGCAAATCAAGTGTTTCTACAGCAACAAGAAGGGAATCAACAAGCCAAAACAATCACAATGGATATGATCGTACAAGTCAAAAGTGGCTATGGATGCAAAATGCATGCACATTGGTTCAGAAGGCTTCAAAGGCTAATACCTAGCATATGTAATAATGCTAGATTTCAGTATGATTTTAGGATAGTAGTAGCTTGCAAAGTTTATTTGTTACATTTTGTAAGACATCCAAACATGTTTTCTTTTATTTTTAGATATTTATAAAATAGCCCTAGGCACATTGCCTAGTGGATTTTGCTAAAAAAAGAAAGAATTATAATTGAATTTAACATTTAAAGATGTAGTACTTCCAACCTTGATGGTGATGAGCCAATAAAATGACACTTCATTTCGCTTAATATTTCCTCTTGGCGTGCCTTTAAAGTACCCAACTCAGAAGTTAATGTTTGTATCCGTATCTGCTGATCTACTACCTCAGTTTCAGCTACATTCAAACGTTCTTGTAAACCATGTTGGGCAGCAGCAGCATCCTTTTTTGCCCTCCTAAGAATGTCCTCTAATTCTGCTGTCCTTCTTTTTGTTGTTGTAGTTGTATTCAGCTTTGGACCGTAGCCAAGGCCTTTAATATATCCTGACCTTGTACCAAGTACATTATCGACAATTTCATCAATAGTCATTGGATTCTCTTCAGAAATAGACCGAGCTTTCAAATCTCTCATTTTGTTCTACATAAAATATTACATCAGTTAAATTAATTATAAGATAGAATGAATACATGTGACATGTTACTAAAATATTACTTACGTAGTTTGTCTCAGCCTCTAGAGATGACCATCCTTTTTCACTCGAGTAATGGGTGTTTTTGTAGAACTCAATCCTATTTGGCTTTACTCCTTCATGTTCCTTCACACCTTACACAATATGAAAATAATATGAAATATTACTAAAATATCATCTTAGTAATGAATGTGTAGGGTGATTGAACCTCAGCAACATTGACATGATTAGATTACAGGCTCAACAGAAGGTAATGAATGTATGTGGAACAAAGCTTTTTACCTATACCAACTCCTGTCAAGGCAACCATTTTTGAGAGTTTTGTGAGATAGAATATTGCAGAGTCAGAAATTGATGTGACAAGCAATATTAGACAGCTAACGGAGAGTAGTCTAATATAAAGATTTAAACACAAAAGAATCCTAGATGCTGGAATATAAAGATTGCTATTTCTTTCACATCTAGGAAAGTAATAATTTGTTGAAACTTCTTATTGAGCGACAATCAGAAATGTCGTTTACATCCCCTCTTTTAAACACAATACATTTGTTTTATAAAGTTAAACTCAAGAAAAGTATTGCAATAGGTGTGAAGTTCTTGGCTACCCTTAGTATTTGCTAAAACCCATAAGAAAGAATGGGTGCAATGTAATTTATCAGATAATGACTTTCACATAAATGAAAATCCCCAATATACCTTCGAATTGCAATGGAATTGACCCAACCATAAGAAATTACTTCAATTTTACAGCAAAGGTTTCAATAAAAATAGTACTACCAAAAGTCTGAATTAGAAGTGCAAGATATACTTGCTGCATGTAGAAAAACAATATGGAATGCACAGAACAGGCCAAAAGTTAGAAATAACTAAAGAAAAACTCAAAAAGAACATAAATCATCAATCTGGAAAGACTGATGCACAAGTTCAGATGGTTTGAAATATTAATGTTGCAGGTCTATACCAGGTATTATCCTTGTCTTCATACAAGGACCTCAAAAAGACATCTGGTGGTAACATTCGAAGTGGAAGGCAAAAACAACATAGTAGAGGATGCAGGTTTTCAGGATGCTAGTTGTACTTCTTGGATGAGTAACATGACTGTGTTATGGACTTCCAAATGCAGTACCTATCTACAATAACTGACGAACTATATGAAGCTAAAGACAAAGATAGAAACATAAGAACCAATCATGAGATTGAGATCCAAAACACTACAATAGACCAGTTAGGGAAAAGACAAGTAACATGGTACTTTGGCATGCACCTAGCGGGCAATATGATTCTATTTGGACGTACATATCAACTCAAAAATGCAGATGGACACAGCATGAAGAAAGTCACATGAGAAATGTATCAAGAATCACTAGTAGAAATGAAGGAAGAGTAGAGAGGACAGGATAGTTACGGACAACAATAATGAAGCGGGTGGATTGTAACGACCCGATCGGTCATTTCGAGCGCTAGCATGTCGTTCAACAGTTTGAGGCCATGAGCAGCTTCATTTCAGGCATTGTGACTTGTTCGCATGGTCGGAATTTAAATTCAGGAAGATCGGAGTTAAATTTAAATGAAAATTCTCATTTGAGAAGCTTAAAGTTGAAAGAATGAACTAGGATTGGATTTTTGAGTAAACGACCTCGAAATTGGGATATGAAGGTTCCAGCAGGTTTGTATGATCATATTGGACTTGGGCGTATAACCGGTTCGGGTTTTGGATAACCGGGGAGCGTTTTGACGCCTATTGTGGAAGTTAGCATTTTCGAAGAAATTTCTTAAGTTTGGCTTGGAGTGCATTTCAGTGTTATCAATGTTCGTTTGGAATTTCGAGACTAGGAGTAGCTCTGTATGGTAATTCTGGAGTTGGGAGCGCGATCGGAAGTGAATTCAGAGGTTCGTAGGTCATTTTGAAGCCATTTGGCTAAAGATAGAAAATTGAAGGTTTTGAGAAGTTTGACCGGAAGGAGACTTTTTGATATCGGGGTCGGAATCCGATTCCGAAAGTTGGAATAGGTTCTTAATGTCAAATATGACTTGTGTGCAAAATTTGAGGTCAATCGGACATGATTTGATAGGTTTAAACATCGGAAGTAGAAGTTGGAAAGTTCAAAGTTCATAAAGCTTGAATTGGAGGACGATTGATGATTTTAGCGTTGTTTGATGTGATTTGAGGCACCGAGCAGGTCCGTAATGTGTTTTGGAATTGGTTGGTATGATTGGTTGGGGTCTCGGGGGCCTCGGGTGGATTGTAGGTGGTTAACGGATCGAAACTTTGAATTTAAGAATAACTGAATGAGCTGGTATCTGGTATTTTCGCTTCTGCGGAAATGGGACCGCAGAAGCGGCCTCGCAGAAGCGGTCGAGTGTGAAGGCAGCCAGGACTGCAGAAGTGGCCCTTGATCCACTGATGCGTAACCGCAGAAGTGGTTGGCTTATCGCAGAAGCGAAAATGGGCTGAAGCCTAGGGATCGCAGAAGCGGAATATTTTTCGCAAAAGCAGGACAGCGGAAACGGGATTGTTTCCGCAGAAGCAAAAATTTTTGGAGCAGTAAGGTTGATTTAAATCGTGAGTTGAGTTTATTTTTCCCATTTCTTCATGGCTTGGGCGATTTTTGGGGAGCTTCAAGAGAGGAATTTTGTCGTCAATATTAAGGTAAGTTATCCCAATCACTTTTGAGTTAAATACATTAATTATGTATGGATTTTAGTATGAAAATGGGTTGAAAATTGAGGGTTAGAGGAAGACCTAGGAAATTAGTGTTCTTGAATTTTGACCATGATTTTGAGTAGGGAACTAAGAAAAAATCATATATTTGAGTTCGTGAGGTCATGGGTAACCTTTATCTTCGAGAAATTTCGGAATCCGGGCACGTGGGCCTGAGGGCATTTTTGTCATTTCACTAGGCGGAGTTGGGAATTTGTATAATATGAATTGTTAACAAGTATTTGAGCATGTTCTCATTAGTTTGTCGTTAATTGGCTAGTTTTGGAGCATTGTGCGTTGGTGCAAGTCTTCGGAAGAATATAGAAATGCCGGTTATGAGTATTCGGAGCGAGGTGAGTCTCCTTTCTAATCTTGTGAGGGGGAATTTACCCCATAGGTGAAATAATTGATTATCTGCTCCTATATGTGGGGGCTACGTATGCACGAGGTGACGAGAGTCCGTGCGTATCTACTATTATGCTATTGTCCGGGTAGTTAGGACCCATCAGCATGTTATACTTGGATTAATTATGAACTCATTGATGACTTGAATTGTTTAAATCACCTTTGATTAGTAAACGAATTTAAAAAGATATTAAACATCATTTCCTGAATTGCTAAACAGAGAGTTGGTTTTATTTGGATAATTATTCCCCGATAAAATTCTAATTGGTTATTTGAGCATATATATTATGTGTACCGGCGTCGCATGGTTGATTCGTGAGCAGGGTGATTGTGTATCTTATGTGTCCCAGGGTCGCATGGATGATTTGCGAGCAGGGTGATTGTTTATTTTATGTTGACCACGTCGCATGGATGATTCACGAGCGGGGTAATAGATGCACCTATAGTTCGTGCCGCTCGACCCTCGGCAGTACACAGTTTACATTCCTGTTGGAGCGGGTCGTCGCCTCGGTGTAATTTACGCATGTTTATCTGTTACTTGAAAATTGTAAATGTGGAATTGGCCCTACGTGGCTTGATATAAACTGATAAGATAATAAAGAACAGACTTTAGAAGCCCTTGATTTATCGTTGAAGGTGTTTACCTGTTTTTCTGGCTTCACAATTAGAACTTCTATACAAATCCATGATTATCCTCGCACTTATAGAATATTACTAATTGACCTCTAGTGAGTGTCGAAGTTGGCTATCTCGTCTCTACCCCTTTGGGATTAGGCGGGATACTCACTGAGTACACGTTGATTACGTACTCATACTACACTTCTGTGCATTTTTGTTGCATAGGTACATATATACTTCTAGCAGCCTACTAGGCGTAGCAGCATTGATAATTCTGGAACTAGGTGAGCTGCAATTTGCGAGGCGACCCGCAGCTAGTGTAGTTCCTTTCTGCACTTTTATTATCTATTCCCCGTCAACTATATGTCGGACAGATATTGTATTTTATTTTACTTATCAGTAGTCGCTCATGCACTTGTGACACCGGGTTTCTGGGATGGGTTTCAACGGATTTGTACTAATTGTTATTGTTTAAATTTGAATTCAAGTAGTGAACTTTTATTTATGAAAAAAGGAAGGAAAAACCTTAGATTTTCAAAAGTATTAAAAGAGGAATTAATTGATAATTTAGTTGGCTGGCCTGACAGAGATGTCCGGCGCCACCACGACCCTTAGTGGATTTTGGGTCGTGACAACATGGTATCAGAGCACTAGGTTCCCGTCGGCCTCACGAGTCATGAGCAAGTCTAGTAGAGTTTTGCGGATCGGCACGAAGACGTCTGTACTTATCCTCGGGAAGCTACAGGGCTGTTAGGAGTACTTCCCTTCTTGATTTCCTTATCGTGCGGTTCGATTCCTTTGAGGCTTATGCCTTTGATTTCTTCCTATTCAATCTTACACGAGCGCTTGTTATAAATCGAAATTGAAGGATTGTAATGGCACTACAAATGTGGTGCGGGATGATTCTCCCGGCACAGTTGATTGGACTATTATAGTCGTATTTCGGAGGGATATTATATTATTTCAGCTCAGTTTCAGAACTTCTAAGAGCCTTGAGGCTGGGCGCAGATTGCCATAATGCTTATGAGCGATTATTCCGCAGTGTTGTCGTGATGGTAGAGTGTTTGCCCATGTGTCGGGGCAGTGAATGAATTGAAGGGAGGTTTACTCAGTGTGTAATCAAAGGGATTTAGTATTTTATTCCCAACAGGGGAAAAAGCAATCGGACTAAGAATGGTCAGGTGTGGGCTGGTGGAAGTAATGAGGCTTGGTATTGCAAGCGTTGTTGAGCTTTCTTTTATGAGAGGGTGTCGTGGTCCTGATTGAACGTACTAAGTTGTTGGTGTTATAATCTGCTACAATTTGCCTTTATGGCAGGATATTGTGAAATAATATTGGAGGTACAACTGTCAGATATCGCATGATGCGGTGGTTTAAGATCGAATCAGAATTTCTAATGTTGACGGCTCGATAAAGATGACCTTTGGAAAAGGTTTAAAGTTAGCAGCAATGGTGGATTCAAGAACCACGAAGATAGATTTCATTTAAGGCAACAACTGAGCAGCAAAAGATGAGAAAACATGTGGGAAGTGTCAGGCGAAGTTTGGAACTTCTAAAGGGCCAGGTATAAGAAGCGTAGTTCGAGCAGCTGATTAAAGGAGCGAGTTTGCCCAAAGTGGGAGAGTGGCGGAGCTGTATATGGCCCTAGTAGTAGGATGACTACGCGCCTAAAGATAGTTTGGAAGGACTTGGGATTTTAGCGACGGGAAATGGAAGTTTGTAGATTTAAATTCGAAGCATGGGGTGGTTATGCAGCAGGAGATTTGGTGTGACAAAAAGGAGCTGCTCGAAATGAAGAAGGACGCAGCATAACTCTGAATTTGGAAAGGTGTTGCCGCACATTTAATTAATGTGCACGAGGAGTGAACGGGCTGGTGCAGCTAGAGAGTGAGCTTGGACTTTAGATTTGGTTTTGATGTCATAGTGATTACATCCCGTGCAGCAGCATATGGAATGTGTCAGGAAGTGATTTCCATAGGCGGGTTATTTCCCGTGAGCGGATTAGCGGTCGCGTGGTTGCCGAAGCTTCTGCAAAGAATTATATTGGTTATCCAACAAAGAGATCGGTCGTGCGAATGTGGATGATAATTCAGAATATGAAAGATGGGGAATTACAGAAAGATCCCAAGAATTTGTGGCAGATGATTGCGCAAGGTTATGTCAACAAGAGATAAAGGAGTTTGGTGAGTCCCAGAGTTGTGTAATAGCGGCTTCAAGCTAAGTGGGAGAGTCCAACCGCCTAAGATTGAGTTGCATGGTTAGCTACTTGCGAGGTTTCCAGTTATTAATACCTTGATGGGTTATCTCAGCTACGAAAAAGGACCCTAAGGGGTGAATTGAGTAGATGAATTGTGGAATGCATGCTATGGTTGGCCTTGTGTGGCTCATGTTTGAACTTGGGAAAAGATTCAGGATTTATGCCTCGTATAGATGCAAGTTTCAGAGGAAGTGATTTTGCTGGGTGCTTCGTCGAGAGGGTATTCGTGTGTCATAAGCTTTATGGAGTGGATTAAATTCGGGACCAAGTCAGAGCGGGTGGCTCTCAGTAACGGTCCTAGTGAATTCAAGAGGTAAAATGTGGTGCCTAATGATGTCGAGCCTATAAGTACAATTAAGAATCAATCTTTGTAGCAGTTTATGAGAAGAGGCACAGAATGTTCCGATATGTTTGACTTGTGGTGTAGCATTTGGGTGTTATGAAATAGTTCGTGGGAATTGAGACAGCCTGGTCTCTTGATTCAAGGTCACTCGGAGTGTAGATGGAGTATGTTATGTGTTGAATGGAGTTAGTATTACTTCTAAGGCAAGCAAGGATAAACTGGAAGAAGGCAGAATGATTAGCCATAGTTGAATTGGCATATTGGGGCCAGCGATGAGTTCAATCCGCGTGATCAAGTTATGTGTACGTTTGCTGGCGGTACGTGTGAGGCTTGTCAGCCGCCGTAATTGATGTTATTCAGAAGCATTCTTCTGTATGGCTTGTTAAGTGGAAGCGGATTCCGGAAGGGCTATGGTAGCTTGGACCACTACTTGCAGATTTGCATATTCTATGGTTATGGGAATTTACCTGTATGTTGCCATGATTCTCCTGAAGTGAGTTAAGTGAAAAGTTCGTATATGATGAAATGCTAAAATATTAATGATTTCGGAGTTACGATGAAAGTCGTGTTCTATCGTATGTCGGCACGTTGGGTGCAGTGAGTAGCATGGAAATACGAAGTGATGATCAAGGTTGCAGTTTAGTGTTGACAAGGATGTCATGGGCTCGGATGAGCAAGGAAAGGGTTGAATGATTAGAGTAAATTGGTATTGTCCTCAGCGTCACCTGAGATCGATGTGTTGTGGAAGAGGTTTTGCATCCTGGTTAAGGATTCTGGATCGCTTTTCAGCGTTGGTGCGTCTGGTGGTTTAGATGTGCGGACCCGTTATTTATTTCGAAAGATTGTGGGAGCGTCTCCTATGGGAAGATTGTATAAGAGTGGCATGTAGTCACTTGATTTGGCTAAAGATTTAAACATAGTATGAGGGTTGTGGTGATATCATTAATTTGAGAATTTATGCCTGGAGGGCACTTTGTATATTGGTTTATGAACTGAGGAGGTCGCTCCGGTTATGATGGTTATTCTTACGTGATATGAGGCAAATGGGAGTTACTACAAACCTTTGAAAGGTCATTGGCCAAGTTGGTGCAATCAGAAATCGGCTCGAGATCAGTGGATTGATTTATTTGTGAACAGGGCTTTATATCAGGCCAGTTGTGTTCATTTCAGCGAGCGTTCCCTATGGAGGAACAGTCGAGGTGTTATTTTGTCATCGGCTATTCCAGGTAATGATGTATTGCGCTGTATGAGTTGTGAGACGGCTTAGTAAATTCTTATGTGTTGAGGTTCCGCATTGCGATGATGTAATGTGAGCAGGATGGCTCTTGAGATTTAGATCTTGTATCGCACCTCAGTTGTGCTTGAGTTTTTTAGCCTATAGCGCTATGTATTTTCTCAGGGATGGTATTATGCACTTAACGTGCTTGCGATCGGAATTCGATATTTTTATTGTAATGTGCGGATTTAGCTTGAAGTGCAATCTCCTTATGTGAGATCTATGTGTGGATTGGGTGGCACGCCGCCATGGGTATGTTATTTGGATCGGGTTGCGTGCAGCAACAGTGTGATGTCGAGTCTGGTCCTCTATGTGTTATTTTTTTGTGTGTTTCGCTTCCTATCTTCTAAGGAAAGTCCGTACTAGTGCGGGGATTAGGTAATTCCTTCCAGAGTTCGATATCCATTTGTGTTGTGTTCGGATTGGTGGCCTATTGGCACATTGTGTCATCATATGAAACTTGTGATCGCATTCGGAGTGGCTTATTGCCTGAGCAGTTCGTACTGGGTAAGATGAGATTGTGGGATTTAAGATCAGTGCAATCTGATGATATGAAGTATATTATGGAGCGAAGATCATTATTTGGTTCAAAATATGGTAATGTTTCTTATCAGAAATATAGACTCGATGATTGGTTGACTCGGCAGTTGATTATGAATTTTGGCGTCTCATCCGTCATGGCGGTATTGTAATAGTAAGAGTAAGACCTATGTAGGTCATGAGGTGCAATGTGAGCATCGGATTCGTGGAATTTCTATTAATTCAAACAGAAATGTTATTGTGGTGCTATGAGTAAAGTGATGCAAAGTGTGAATTCAGCAGAGTTATGCAGTCATGTTTGAGTACAGCGTATAGTGATTGATACGATGACCGTATGTTGGAAACAGGCCTGGCATAGAATTCCGGATGTTAGAATTGGGCTCTAAGGCTTATTTTCTTGAATAAAAGGGAATATCTTCAGAATTTATCAAGCCAATGTGCTCAGCTAAGTTGTGGTAGCACGGTAAGGTGCATGAGAAGTTAAATAGCAATTTCAGACTACTTCAGTATAGTTCTCAGCACGTTCGAGGACGAATGTATGTTTAAGTTGGAGAGAATGTAACGACCGACCGGTCGTTTCGAGCCCTAGCGCATCGTTCAGCAGTCTGAGGCCATGAGCACCTTCATTTCAGGTATTGTGACTTGTTCGCATGGTCGGAATTTAAATTCAGGAAGATCGGAGTTAAATTTAAATGAAAA
>MU697865.1:58183-69144 GCA_026770625.1 Nicotiana glauca
GGACATGATTTGATAGGTTTAAACATCGGAAGTAGAAGTTGGAAAGTTCAAAGTTCATAAAGCTTGAATTGGAGGTCGATTGATGATTTTAGCGTTGTTTGATGTGATTTGAGGCCCCGAGCAGGTCCGTAATATGTTTTGGAATTGGTTGGTATGATTGGTTGCGGTCCCGGGGGCCTCGGGTGGATTCCGGGTGGTTAACGGATCGAAACTTAAAATTTAAGAAGAACTGAAGCAGCTGGTATCTGGTATTTTCGCTTCTGTGGAAATGGGACCGCAGAAGCGGCCCCGCAGAAGCGAGGAGGAAGCCGCAGAAGCGGTCGAGTGTGAGGGTAGCCAGGAATACAGAAGCGGCCCTTGATCCGCTGATGCGGAACCGCAGAAGTGGTTGGCTTATCGCAGAAGCGAAAATGGGCTGAAGCCCAGGGACCGCAGAAGCGGAATATTTTTCGCAAAAGCGGGACCGTGGAAGCGGGATTGTTTCCGCAGAAGCGAAAATTTCCGGAGCAGTAAGATTGATTTAAATCGTGGGTTGAGTTCATTTCTCCCATTTCTTCATGGCTTGGGCGATTTTTGGGGAGCTTCAAGAGAGGAATTTTTTTGTTAATATTAAGGTAAGTTATCCCCATCATTTTTGAGTTAAATACATTAATTATGTATGAATTTTAGTATGAAAATGGGTAGAAAATTGAGGGTTAGAGGAAGACCTAGGAAATTAGTGTTCTTGGATTTTGACCATGATTTTGAGTAGGGAACTAAGAGAAAATCATATATTTGAGTTCGTGAGGTCATGGGTAACCTTTATCTTAGAGAAATTTTGGAATCCGGGCACGTGGGCCTGAGGGCATTTTTGTCATTTCACTAAGCGGAGGGAATTTGTATAATATGAATTGTTAACAAGTATTTGAGCATGTTCTCATTAGTTTGTCGTTAATTGGCTAGTTTTAGAGCATTGTGCGTTGGTGCAAGTCTTCGGAAGAATATAGAAATGCCGGTTATGCTTATGAGTCTTCGGAGCGAGATGAGTCTCCTTTCTAATCTTGTGAGGGGGAATTTACCCCATAGGTGGAATAATTGATTATGTGCTCCTATATGTTGGGGGGTACGTACGCACGAGGTGACGAGAGTCCGTGCGTAGCTACTATTATGCTATTGTCCGGGTAGTTAGGACCCATCAGCATGTTATACTTGGATTAATTATGAACCCATTGATGACTTGAATTGTTTAAATCACCTTTGATTAGTAAACGAATTTAAAAAGAGATTAAACATCAATTCCTGAATTGTTAAACAGAGAATTGGTTTTATTTGGTTAATTATTCCCCCATAAAATTCTAATTGGCTATTTGAGAATGTATATTATGTGTACCTGCGTCGCATGGATGATTCGCGAGCAGGGTGATTGTGTATCTTATGTGTCCCTGCGTCGCATGGATGATTCGCGGGCAGGGTGATTATTTATTTTATGTTGACCGCGTCGCATGGATGATTCGCGAGCAGGGTAATAGATGCATCTATGGTTTGTGCCGCTCGGCCCTCGGCAGTGCACAATTTACATTCCTGTTGGAGCGGGCTGTCGCCTCGGTGTAATTTGCTCATGTTTATGTGTTACTTGAAAATTGTAAATGTGGAATTGGCCCTACGTGGTTTGATATAAACTGATAAGATAATAAAGAACAGACTTTAAAAGCTCTTGATTTATCGTTGAAGGTGTTTACTTGTTTTTCTGGCTTCACAATTAGAACTTCTATACAAATCCGTGATTATCCTCGCACTTATAGAATATTGCTAATTAACCTCTAGTGAGTGTCGGAGTTGGCTATCTCGTCTCTACCCCTTCGGGATTAGGCGGGATACTCACTGAGTACACGTTGATTACGTACTCATACTACACTTGTGTGCATTTTTGTTGCACAGGTACATATATACTTATAGCAGCCTACTGGGCGTAGTAGCATGGATAATTTTGGAACTAGGTGAGCTGCAATTTGCTAGGCGATCCGCAGCTAGTGTAGTTCCTTTCTGCACTTTTATTATCTATTCCCTGTCAACTATATGTCCGACAGATGTTGTATTTTATTTTACTTATCAGTAGTCGCTCATGCACTTGCGACACCGGATTTCTGGGATGGGTTTCAACGGATTTGTACTAATTGTTATTATTTAAATTTGAATTCAAGTAGTGAACTTTTATTTATGAAAAATGGAAGGAAAAACCTTAGATTTTCAAAAGTATTAAAAGAGGAATTAATTTATAATTTAGTTGGCTGGCCTGACAGAGATGTCCGACGCTACCATGACCCTTAGTGAATTTTGGGTCGTGACATGGATCATGGGTTTAATTGCAGATGGTATGCAACAAGATGAAAACAACCTAAGGCAGTACAATATCAAGGAAAGGAGAGCATTATCAGCAGCACAATAACAATGATATATGTGCAGATTCACAAGGCGTACAATGGCAATCAACGACTAGTCTTTATGCAACATTGGACATACTATGTGATACCAAAGTTAAGCTCATTGCTTAACTTTGGTAATAGGAGGAATGTACTTATCAAATTCTATGACTTTCATAGCATAAGACCTCCTGACAATGTATTTCATTTTTTTAGTCTTTATATAAATAAAAACTAGCCCTAGGCACATCGCCTAGTGGATTGCTTAAAAAAAAATAAAAAATAAAAATACATGCAGCAGATTTAAAAGAAGCTGTGTGCCACTGGAACAAGGTACTGGGAGGATTATCAGGAGGCAACCCAGCTTGTGCCACTGGAACAAGGTACTCAAGAGGCTGCCTAGATACTGCAATACTGCATCAGTTGCAAGAAAAAATAGGGGCAGTCTGGACTTTAAAAACGTAAAAGGAGTTTGGATAATATTCACATGGAACATATATACAGGGAGTCATGCAGTGAAAAGTGCAGCATATGACAATGCTGCTGTGTACCAGATCTAATTCCTAAGGGAGAAGGAAATGATGGTATGCACCTATTCTAACTTAGTGTTCTTTTTTGCAGGGGAAAGTTATGTTTTGATGCAATCCTATACGCTACAACTTTTAAGGGTGGTATCAGCTCATGTGGCTCATTCCCTTGAAGGAGCAACATTAGGAGGCAAAAACATAAGGAAACTGATCAAGGATGAAAAGGAAATGGACATTGACAAGATATGGCATTTAGGAAAAAGCATAATTGATGGACAACCAAATGCAGACAATATAAGGCATTCACTAGTAGAGGAGCACAGAAGGTATAGATATGCATATAAAAATAACACAATGCTTATGATCTTCTTTTGGCCCAACCTTCAAGTGGTGGTATTAGTATTTGATACTCAGTCCACTGAAGGACAAGCTAGGGAAGGCATAGGTGTGTGTATAGAGGGCACAAGATCTAGATGCAGAATCTAAGGGCACAAATATTACATCGAAGATCAGAGGACAAGAATGAGCAAAAGTTATGCTCAGCTTCGATCATTTTCTAAAGTAACAGGCTGGTTTTGGATACGATTGATGGGTGATACAGCTGTATGATGGAACATATGTCAAATACAGTTGAACAGTTCTATAACCCAGGGATCAAATCATGTAAAAAGGATAAGCAAATACACATAGGTCAGGTATGAAATGGGAGTCAAGTTACAGCAGGTCTGGAAGGGGCAAGGCATGAGGCATCATAGGTTATACTTAATAGTTCATGTAGAGTCAAGGTGGGTTACAAACAGGCACAGTTCTATAGCAGGACAAAAGAGAAAACATTTTACAACAGGAAATCACAGGAAAATAGGATGAACACAGACACAAGGGGGAACAAAATTGATACAAGCAAGCAGATATTGGCATGGGAATACTACTGGTTCGTATACGGGCAATTCATGGAACATGATAGATTTTTTGTGGATAGTTTGGAGCATATTCAGAGGTTACAACATAGTAGGAAGGACAATGGCATGCACAACATGAAGCTGGGAGCACAAAGACAAGAAGACAATGGATATAGTAGGCATCAGTTGATCGATATAGTTAGTATTAATGTGATATCGATCAGTGTTGAGCTTATTACTCAATCTTGATAATATGCCATATGTAGATTTCATATTTTATGCCTTTCATTTCATTAGACCTCCGGACAAATTATTTGTTTTTTGCTATTCTATATAAATAAAACTAGCCCTAGGTATCTAGCCTAGTGGATTTACTAAAAAAAAAAAAAGAAGTTGTGTGTCTGACAAAGATTGGGCCTAGTGAAGAAATATTTACTGTTTCAACAAAAATATAAATTACCCTACAGAATATTCACCTTAAAACACTTTGGTTCAGTTCATCTAAGTTTAAAGTGCCAATAGCCTATCAAACAAATTCCTAAGGGCCACCAAGAAGCATGATTTGACTCAAACAGAAGCTTTAATACCATATTTCCATAATCTATCCACTCTTCTCTCAAAACCAGACAGGAAACGTCAATATATACACAAAATAGATGCCTACTCTGAAAATATCTAATATTTCCCCTTCGGTACACCATGCAAAACTATAAATATACACAATAAACTAAAGGCTAATATACACAGTAAATTAAAGAGTTTCTGTTTCAAAATCTTCTAACTGATTTATTCTCATCTAGATTGATCATATGAAACAAAATAAAAGCATATAAATGTCTATGCCACAAATAACTAATGATTTAATAATTGGATATATGATTGTGGAAAATTGTAATCTATTGAATCTTATTCAAACATAGAGTATGTGAAATGATACATACATGTTCAGAATTTTTGCTTCACTTTGCAATGTATTTTTTTCAGTCATTTTTCTCATATATATAGTGGTTATCCTGAAATTCGTTTGGAGCCAAAAATCCCAAAAACCAGCGCCAAACGACGGTTTCTTCCTCCATTTTACGATGTTGTGGAATTCTATTTTGTGGATATGGACGAATTTGGTGGGTATGGACGAGGTTGAAGAGTTATGCCGAGGAAGGAAGTGGAGAAGTGCTTTACCCCAATTTTCTTCTAACCCAAACTTTATCTCTCTTTTCCACTAATTCCAAAATATCAGCCAACTTATATGTAAAAATATACAAACCAACTTCTTAAAAAAATAGTAAAAAGAAACGTTACCTTGTGAAAATAATACTAAAATGAAACTTTATTTTAGTACATATCCCAATTTTTGATGACTTTATGTTATAAATAAGTTATATCAAATATTTACTACAGTAATAAAATATTCAAATGATTTATTTCAAAAATTGATTTAACTATTTTGGTATAAAATAAAATTTTAAACAAAGGGTGTCACGAGAAATTGAACCAAACATAAAAGAGATCAAATTGGAGAAAAAAATCAACATTCTTTATTTGATTTGATTTTGATTTTTAGTTTTAAGAACAATAAAATTGAATTATTTGGTTTTAAGCAAAAATTAATAGAAATGTTCGAACTAGATTGATTATATAAATACCTATTTAGAAACTATAACTATATAAAATTTGACATTGCAAATTGTTTTTTGCGCTCTTGGTTCGTAGTCTAATTTTTGCACTTATAGTATAGTTTATATTCTATTTTGGTTTGTACAAATTATTCCATGTTAAAAATAACTTTTTTAGTTTAATTGAGTCCTTAAATAATTCATCATTATTCAATTATCATTAAAATATCTTGAGAATTAACAACTTTTCTTAATGAGTAATTCAATATAATTGCTATAATATGTGTTTAATAATGTATTTCACGTCTTTTATTAATAAACTGATAGAAAAATCAAAACAATCGATAAAATCAACCCAATAATAAACCGATTTGGTTTGGTTTGGTTTGATTCTAATATAACTATTGTACATGCTGAAAATCCACCAATTAGGTCATATTTTTCTTTTAGTATGTGAATGCCATACTTAGTTAATCAAAAATAATTTAATTTTAAACTTCTCATTACACCGTGATGAAATGAATAGGCACATAAATTTCTATGACCTTTTTAAACCGCAATTTAATAAGTCCTTCTTCCTTTTAAATTTCGTATCCAATAAAATATCGACACATTTCTATTTTAAAACGCTTTTCTGGAACTCGTCGGGGGCTGTCCCCTAGGCGGGGCTCTATCAAAACACCCAAACACTTAGACGTGGGGCAAAGGTTCATGAGGCTTATGTCCCAAGCGCTCGATTGTGCATATTGAACATGCCTTTAACGCTTAACGCTCAGGGCTCGTCCAATAACTCTCACGCAAATGATGCATTGAGTTCCCTAATAAGTCTGACGCTCATAATTCTATAACAAATGAATGATAAAAGCTCAACTCATTAGTAAAATTGAGAGTAACTCAAATAACGAGCCATAGTATTGCATATTATTTCATTGGATATCGTAACAATGAATTTTTTATTTGAACAATTTGTAGAAAATAGATAGCCCAAATTTGTATCTTCATTTGCCATTAGACTTCATTAGGGGTGGGCATAATTTGAAAAATCCCGAAATCCGATATTTTTATACATTATATTTTTAGTATATTATCCATATGCCAATAGTACTACATCCTATACCCCACCCATTAGATTTTAATATACTTAATATTAATTACAAAGTTACTATGGGCATATATCGGGTAAAACCAATAGCCCGAATCGAAATAAATTTATTGGATTTTCGGTATCGGGTTATTGGGTAAAATATCTTTAACGATTTTGTGTTAATTTACTATTGGATTATCGGTTTGGGTCTCGGTTTGCTCTATTTTATTAACGATTTAACCGATAACCCAATAACCCAATAACAATAACAATAATAACTACCTAGTATAATCCATCAAGTGGGGTCCGGGAGGGTAGGATGTACGTAGCCTTACCCGTCCAGGGTAGGGAGACTATTCCCGATTGACCCTCGGCTAAAGTAGATGAAGGACCGATAACCCAATAAATTTTATAAAAATTTTATTTTTACCCAATACTATGTTTGGACTTCTTAATTTTCAAGCTGTAATTGCTACTATTTGTGTTGTTTCTACTCTGTTCGGATAAGTAGACTTGACAAAACCTCTTAATTCTTCGTAGGAAAGCAACTGTTGTAATTATGGTCCTCTAATATTCCTAGTGTTCAGTATATTCTGCTGATTGATCCCCCAATATCCAAAAAACTTTTGTTCACTCTTTAGAACATAAGTGAAAGAATCAAGTTTATAAGATTAATTAGTATTGTACGCTATACTTTTTTCTCTAAATTAAGTCATTTTATCGGGTAAAACGCAATGATCGAAAACTGATTAATCGATACCTGATAAACACTATCTTATCGGTTCGATTGTCAGTTTTATAAATCGATAACCGATATATCGAGCCGATAACATTAATTCACAACCGAATTGAACCGATCGATACACACCCCTAATAAGAATACTTTCTAGTTGGACATAATTTTATTATTGCTACTTCTTATCGGCCATATTAATATCTCTGTGCATTTGGTTGATAATGATTTCATTAATTGAATAATGTATTCGGATGATTACGGTGAAGATGTAACGACCCGATATGTCGTTTTAAGAATTAATGCCCCGTTCAGCAACCTAAGGTCCCGATCAACTTTGTAATATGTATTATGACTTGCGTGTGCTGTCGAGTTTGATTTTTGAAAGATTTGAAATTAAATTTAAAGAAAAATTCTCATTTTGAAGCTTAAATGGAAAGAGTTGACCGGAGAGTTGACTTTTGAGCAAACGATGTCGGAATGTAATTTTGATGATGTCAACAACTTCGTATGGTAATTTTCGCCTTAGGCGAGTGTCTGGTTTTGGATTTGGAAGTCCGTAGGACAATCTGACGCATTTTGGCGAAGGTTGGAAAATAGAAGATATTTTTGGAAAATTCAACCAAGGGTGGAAATTTTGATAATGAGATCGGATTTTGATTGCCGAAAATTGGAACATCTCTGGTACATCATTTATGACTCGCGTGCAAAATTTGGGGTCATTCCGGATTGATTGATATGCTTCGGCGCAAAATATAGAAGTGGGAGATTTGAAAACTCATAATTCGATTCGATGCGTGATTCACAATTTCGGCGTGATTTGATGTGGTTTAAAGCCTCGACTAAGTTTGTATTGTATTTTAGGACATGTTAGCATACTTGGTTAAAGTCCCGAGGGCCTCGGGTGGATTTTGGAAGGTTAGCGGAGTTTATTTTGGACATTGAAGCTGCTGATTTTTCTGCTTTTCTGGACAACATTTGGGAAGAAGTGACATCGCAGAAGCATGAAACTCGTCATAGAAGCGATTGGAAAGGGGGATGAGCAGTGCTAGGCGTTCATTGCAAGAGCGGAGCATTGGAACGCACCTGCGACATCGCATGTGCGATGTTGGCAGCGCAGAAGCGGACGTTGGCAGCTATGGGAGGGATCGCAGAAGTAGCTAGAGTTCTTCTCTAATATAATTAATTGATGTATATTAGGTTGAGTTCTTCAATTCAAAAACCAAACCGAAATTTTCATATCCAATCCGAACGCCCACCCCTAATCTTCATGTCTCAAGCTATATGTCAAATTTGAAAGTAATTATGCATATAATCTTGAAGGAATACTAATTTAAATTACACAATTGATGAAGCTTATTAATTATTTTATGTTAGGGAGATAAAATGTGTAGTTTGATAATAGCATTTAAGAAATTATTATTATTTATTTATCTAAAAATTAAGTATGGTTAACTTTTATCCAATTTAACTTTAACACTATTGCATTATTTGTATTTGTAAAAAAAATTGTAGATACTTTATTTTCTACGGAAAATATCTAGTCACAAATAAATTTATTTCTTTACTGTAATAACTTGAATTGATTAAATTAGAATATCATGTGAAATAGAGGAAATTAAAAGACCAAATAAAAAATTAACACAAAATTGGCGTAGTTGATTTAGTTGCTTTTTAGGTAAAAATTGAATCAAATTGAACAATTAAGTTTTGTGTAAGTATAGCATGAATGAATAAACAAATATTATTGTAATTAGGATATATGTGTTTTCACATATATATATATATATTTTTTTCCTCACTTTTCCGCATATGAGCAAGTTGAGCATAGTTGATTAATTTTTCTTTTTCAAACTTTGATACCATAAACTTTAATTGGAGTTCCAATCTGTTTGGGTTTTGGATTACAATTTTTCTTTTATTTTTATAAAAAAATCTTTTGATCACTCTTTTTGTCAAACAAGGAATCGTCACCACAAGCCCTCAAACATCTTGCCTCGTCCATCCTTTTCAGAAAAAAGAACTGTCGCTGCAGCCCTCGCCTGACGCTGCATCTCATTGCTCTTGGTCCTCCCCTTCGTTGCTATCAGACCACTCTGGTAAATTCTCATCCTTTATTTCTATCGCTGCCGTCTCCTCTCTATTTAATTCTTCACATCCGAATATTGAATTTTGATTTATGAATTGATTTGTCATAAGAATCAATTGAAATTTAATTTTTTGTATGTTTGTGCAGTTGATCATGGATAAAGGTTGGATGCATGAACGAAAGTTCTCTAAAAAATATATTGAGGGTGTTCAATCTTTTATGCAACTCGTTCGGTCAAACTTTGATCGAAATTCTAAAGTTTGATGTCCATGCCAAGACTGTTTAAATATAGATTTTCAAACACAAAAAGTAGTATATGACCACTTGTTGATAAAAGGAATTATGGGAAGTTACGTGCAATGGATATACCATGGGGAACAATCACAAAGGAGAGATAAAGATGAAGCAATTTACAACGAAGACGAAGACGAAGACGAAGATGAAGATGAAGAACATGACAACGATGATGGAATTAACGCTATGTTAGAAGATGCCAGTGGAAGATCATTTGCCAATTTTTCGGAGTAGACAACAACTGGTATTAATTTATGTCGTAATATGCGTGAGAAGGAAGCCAAAAAGTTTGATAAATTGTTGGAAGAAGCTAAACATGAATTATACCTGGGATGTCAGAAATTCTCAAAGCTTTCATTCCTTGTAAAGTTGCTAAACTTGAAAGTGTATAATCATTGGAGTAATAAGTCATTTGATATGTTGCTAGAGTTACTACGAGAGGCACTACCAAATGGTGAGACACTTCCTAAGTCATATTACGATGCAAGAAACCAGCTGCAAGGTTTGGGATTAGGATACATTTCTATCCATGCTTGCAAATATGATTGTGTGCTTTATTGGGGTGAGCTTAAAGATAGACAAGAGTGTCAACATTGTGGTACTTCGAGGTGAAAAATTAATAACGGAAAGGATAAAAATATTCCTCATAAAGTCTTGCAATATTTTCCATTAAACCCGAGACTTCGAAGGTTATTTATGTCAAGAAAAACAAGTGAGGACATGAGGTGTGTGACGACCCGACCCGACCGGTCGTCTTATGAGTTACCGCCCCGTTTTCCCCACAATATGCTTCTCTATGTTTCAATATCAGTATTTGTGGTGATCGGGTAGAATTAGATTGGTTTTAGATGGAAATGAGACACTTAACCTCTTAAAGAGAAGCTTGTTTTGAAAAAAAAGTCAATCGAAAGTTGACTATTTAGTTAGAGGGCTCGGATGTGAATTTCAGTGATTTGCTTAGTTCCGGGGGATGATTTGTAACTTAGGAGCGCGATCGAAACTGAATTTGGAGGTCCGGTGTAGAGTTAGGCTTGAATTGGTGAAGTTTGAGTTTTGGCGAATTCCGGTTGATAGGTGAGATTTTGAACCGAGGGTCAAAATGGAATTCCGAGAGTTGCTGTAGCTTCGGTAGGTGATTTCGGATATGTGTGCAAAATTTCAGGTCATTCGGACATCGTTTGGTCGGATTTTTGATCGAATGCAAGTTTCGGAAGTTTGGGTTGAACTTAGACTTTGATTTGAGGAAATTTGATGGTTTTAGTGTTGTTGGATGTGTTTTTATGATTGAAACAAGTTTGTATGATGTTTTAGGAGGTGTTGGCA
>MU697870.1:0-28396 GCA_026770625.1 Nicotiana glauca
CTTTCCTTTGCATTTATTTTTTCTGATTTTAATAAACTAATTAATTTCTATTTTTATGCTAATTTTCAATTAAAGAATCAAAAATGTTATTTTGATTTTTCTTTAAATTGTTAAAATGAATTAATACCTACTACATGTGAAATTAATTTTCTAAATGCAAATGCATATTTTTTATATTTTTATTTGATTTTAACATGCGCAAATAACATACAAACAATCAACACAAAATTCACACAAATTGTTAAAAACAAAGGAAAATTTATTTATTTTGAATTTTATGGGAATAACTCATATATAGGGCAAAAATCACGTGCTCACATTCTTAAATTTTATTGTGTGGAACTAATCTCTTGTGTTGTGAAGGCACTTGATTCATGAAGGAAAGGTAATGTCAGTGACCTCTATGTTAGAGTAAGTAGGTGAGTTGTGAATAATGCGTGACACTTGTGAGTCAAATCTTGAGGTGAAGATGTTACGCTTTTGTGCTTAATCTATTTTAAATACTCTTGGTATGATGAGTTAGGAGAATTATTTAAAAAGGTCGTGTCTATAAATAAAAAAAAAGTGTAGTTTGATTTCTCGAGGACGAGCAATGGTATAAGTGTGGGGTGTTGATGATAGGCTATAATTACGTATATTAGTGGATTATTACACTCTAATTTACTGTACTTTAGTTGAGTTTGCACTTTAATCACTAGTGTTTTGCACTAACGTTGTGTTTTATGCCTTGTAGGAGTGA
This sequence comes from Nicotiana glauca, assembly GCA_026770625.1. Classification (NCBI taxonomy): domain Eukaryota; kingdom Viridiplantae; phylum Streptophyta; class Magnoliopsida; order Solanales; family Solanaceae; genus Nicotiana; species Nicotiana glauca. The sequence continues at coordinate 740 of MU697870.1, forward strand.
TTCCGATCTATATAGATGTTATGGAATGAATTCACGTGATTTGGAGCTTTAAAGTCTGAGTAAATGCCCAAGGAATTAAGCCGGGATCGTATTCGGGGATCAACGGATGATAAAATAACCAAACGAAGACTCGATGAGGCATATTACGCATTGTCTAGTAAAACAGACATACCTTTTTGCTCAAGAACTCCATTTTGGCTTCACAGTATATGGTTGGAAATCTAACTCAAAGGACTACAACATTTGTATTTTACGTTTTTCCAAATTCCAAATGGAACAGGGTAAAACACTGCGGTTACTGTAGGACCGCGGTAGGACCAAGGTAGGACCGCGACAAAACATTACCAAAGATTCAGAGGACCATTCTGGCTGCGGTCCTGGCGTAACTGTGGTGGGACCGCGGCAGAACGCGGAAATTTCAGGGACCAAAGTGCAAAACACGGGATTTTAAGCCCTAAACCCAATATTAAATGAAGAAGGCCGGCCAAGAAGAGGAATGGGACATATTTTGGACACAAATTAGACCTAAGGAGGCAGAGACACAACTCTAGGGTTAGACAATACCGTTGGAGGCAAGAACACGCAAGGAGCAAGGCGGGGAATTCTTCTACGAGTTTTTCCTTCCTCTTCCTATTTTTCATTGTTGGTTATGACTTTTAGTATTATAGTTTTACATAACATTATGAATAGCTAATTTGTTATCTAGAGTTTTGATAGAACCTTTTATAGGACAAATTCTTGTTATGTTTTTATATAATTGAGCCATAGCTTTTCTCTATGTGTTCAACTACGTTTATATTCTGGTTGATTGAAGAGCTCTCAATTAGCTGTGCCTATTTAGTATGCATAATTCGAGAGAGAGTGCATATTTAGGTAATTGTTGAACAACACCATATCCAGAGTATATGAAGGATCAATAACCGAGGGTTTAAAGGTGGAATTAGGGATAAAAAAGCCTTGGGTGCGATCTGAAGTGAGTTGTATTAAAAGCCAGCTAGTGTAGCTCAGGAGAGTGCGTCTAGTAAATTGTCGTAATTACTCGGGAGAAATTTACGGTAATAAGAGTGCTCATGATCAGTAGAGAATACTTAGGCGAAACTATATAAGACATAGCGGGAAGGATTCCGACAATTGGGAAATCATAACTCTAGACCTCCTTAATCTTTTCTCTAACCTTTAGTATCGTTAGTTGTTAATTTACTATTTTAATTTGTTAGTTAATTAGTTAAACACAAGAATCTAAATATTTATAAGTTAGGAATTGTTCAAGCTTGTCTTCTTGGTGATAGTGAACAGCTGTAGCTAAACCTTAGTTCTTTGTGGGATTCGACTCCGAACTTGTAAACCAGATTATATTTGCAACAACCGCATTGTCCTTTTTATAAGGCATAGTTGGGCGTGATCAAATTTTGGAGCCGTTGCCAGGGAACTAACGATGTAGTTGTAGGTGTACATATTGCTAGGTTTCAAGTTTGAACTTTTATTTTAATATTTGATTTTTTAATTTTTTAATTTTTATTTTAGTTTTATTTGTTTATTTGAGAAACATGGCATCATGGGATTATGAGAATTTAGATGTTGGTAATTCTACTTTTAATCATCCTTATGCATATTGTGAAGAAAACCACTCAGGGCAAAATTATTAAAATATTTTCGAGAGCGAGTTTTGTGCACCAACACAATCTTATGTGTGGAATGTGTGTGATATGTGTGGTGGTCAAGATGGTCACTTTTACGGTTGTGCTTATATTTCTTACCTTTCCCCAACCCCTTACTTTGATGGTTCTTATTTTTTCTAGTGAAGTTAATAGGAGAAAAGAACCCAGGCATGAGGACCTGAAAGAGATCGAGGATATGCTAAAGTGCCTTACGAAATAATATGATGAGATACAACTGCGGGTACAAAGGCAAGGGGCAACTATTCACAACTTGGAGGCTCAAGCGAATAAATTAATTGAACCTGGTAAGGCGCAACAAGTTGACATTGTGGATAGTAGCCAATATGAGCAAGAAAGGGCTGTAGAAATTGCCATATTACTGGAAGATTTAAAAAAATACGAGGATGATCTAGAGGAGGAGGGTAGAGTAGAACACCAACAATCAATCGCACTAGATTTTAAGGATGTCGATGTTTTAGAAGAGATACTAGAGTCAACCAAGGATATTGAGGATTGACATGTTGACTCTATTATCATTAATGTTGAGAATGTAGACAGTCCTAATGTTCATGTAGTTGCATTGGTTCTCTCTCCAAGCATTTTTCCACATTGTGTTTAGATGATGATATGGAAATAGAGTCATCTGAGCCATTTGAGGAGTTAAGGAATGAGGAACAAAGTGCTTACATTCTGGAATTCTTCTTGCCAGAAAGTCGGGATTACACACCTCATCTAAAGGCCAAGAAGTGCAGAATACTATATTATTTTATTGGACCAATCAGATTCGTTCCACCACCCCAGGAGCATGATCATAGAGTATAATCAAAACTTGGGGTCCGATTCATAAGTTCAAAGTGGAGGCAGAAAGTAATTCACTTCGTGCCGTGACGTTAAATCAAGCGCTTGTTGGGAGGTAACCCAGCTTTATTGCTTTATTTTTTTTTTTTTTTTTTTTTTTTAATTTTATTATTTTTGGAGTGTCAATTTTTTATTTTCTAGGAGCATGGAAAGCAGGGTGCGGTCAAATCTTTCAAAAATGCTTCACACGGAATATTCGAATGGGCAAAAATCGCTCGTTTCCGTTTACTTATCTTTGCACGAAAACTCTTTGTGTTTCCGAGCAAAGAGGGGTAGCTGTGAGCACGTGATTTTTGCCCTATGTGAATTATTCCCATAATTTCAAACAAAATAATTTCCTTTCGTTATTTGCAATTGCATGAACTTTTGTGACATTTTATTTTAATTGTTGGCATTTTGTTTGCACATTTTAATTCATAAAAATACAAAAATATTTGACCTCTGCACTTAGGGTTTTAATTCTATATTTTAGGATTAATTATGAAAGTAATTGTTTTATAAAATAAAAAATCAAAAGATATTTGTTTAAGTTGCATTCTTAATTTTTGATCTTGATTTTAAGTGGTGTTTCTTTTAAATTTGTTTTGTGATAATCATCATATGTGTTTAATTAGTTTTAGGATTAGTAGAATTTTAGGAATTAATTTTAGTTTTAAATCAAAAGAAATTAATTAAAAGGAAGTTGAAAAGAAAAAGGGAAAATAAAATGAAAGGAAGAAGTTTTTGGGCCATTTAATTAGGATTTATCCTAGGCCCAATCGTGTCCAGACCATGCCCAAATCACGCTCTCAACCCGGCCTGCCCCCCCCAGTGAAACGATGTCGTTTTGTCAAGGAGCAATCCCAGCTGTCGAGGATCTTTGATTCAACGACTGGGAAGTGGGTTAGTTTTGATATATTAATGTCATAATCCACCCTCCCCTACCCCTCATTCCTCATCTCAGACCACCCCTGATATCGCCGGCATAATGCCACCGTTCACCGCCTTGGACCGCCGCTGGAAATCGCCTCATGGCGGCGGCTGGTCACCAAACGGTCCCAAATTTACACCACACCATCCTCTCTCACTCCTCTTTCTAAATCCCCAAGCTTTTTTCTTCGAATCATAGTCGATCTATTCGAATCTTCAAATCTGTGGACGCCGCCTCCGCCGCCTACGGCGGAGCCACTTCCACACTCGTCCAAACTAACACCCTTGAACAGCCTTGTTCTCCTATTTCCAAATCCCCAAACCCCGTCCCTCGAATCCTCGCCGAACTCCTCAAATCTCCGATCAAAGCTCCGGCCAAAATCCTAAATTCCCCAAACCTCACCAAATTGATGCCATGTGACCCCCTCACTTCCCTCATGTTGAATCCATCGTCAGTCGCATGCAAATCTTACCGGAGACGTTTGAGTTTTGAATCTGAGAAGTGGAAGGACTTTAGAAGTTAAAACTAGTGAGTTTCTTAAATTCTTTTAGGTTTTTGTTTAGTTATCTGAATTAATTTTGCTCTCATTATTGTTTTGCTTCATGAATAATCGATTCGAGTTTTGTTTTTTTGGAGTCAGTAATCCTTATCTATTTCTATTTTGTTCATTTTGTTTTGTCTGAGTTCTAATAATCCACAACATGAATTTGTTCGTTTAAGTTTTGTCATCATAGTTCTTTGCTGTTAGTCAGTGTGGTAGGGTGTAGGTTTAATTTTGGAGTAAGTAATTAGTTTTTTATTTCATTTAATTAATTCTTCTTAATGATAATTGATTCTGGTTTTAGTTTTTGGTTCAATTTTTCTCTGATTTTCTGCTAGTTTGAATATTGTTGTCGAGTGTGTAATTCATGTTTGCCATTGATGATTCGACCCCAGTTCAATTTCGTTTGAATTGTTGACATGTTCAGTGAATTAACTTAGTTTGGATTAACAATTTAGTTAGAAGTTCCATGTTCTGATCAATTGGTTGAGTAGTTAGTTCAACTATAGGGTTTGTTTGGTTTTAGCTGAATTTCTCTTTTCTTTTGGGTAATTAACCATGGTTACTACTAAGGTTAAGGGACTGGCTTAGTTAATTCTAGCTTGGGCTAAATTTCAGATTGAATAAATGGTAATTTAGGCATTTTAGACAAGGGAATCTTTTAATAACTGAACTAGAAACCCCTAGAGTCTTCTAGATGGGGTTCAAAGTTAGAATTCCAAGAAATTTGGTAGTATAAGTTTAAAAACAGGTCAGCCACTTAGGGACTTTTAAGCAAAAACCAAAATTAAGAAAGGATTTGAATGAAAATTAAAAAATCTGAGGGCTGCCCTCACTTTTGCCTATAAAAGGCAGTAGATACTGCCTTGTTTTACAAGGGAGCTTTTGAAAATTCTCCCTAAAAGCTTTCTGCAAGTTTCCACAATCTGAAATTTGAATTTCAAATTCAAAAACCAACATGAAAGTTTTAGAGTTAGAGAAATCCATCTTAGATCTTAGCTTCTTCAGAAAAAATCAAAAACAAAAAGGGCAAAAGCAACAGAAAACTTCGAAAAAATACTGTTACATTAAAGTTTCCTTAGATTAATTTCAAGTTCAGCTGTTAAATCGAGTTCCTAAGTGCTCATGGTTTGGGTTTCAAATTCCTATGGGTTTATTCAAGCTGTTCTGATTGTTTCACTAGTTGATTTGGTATTAAAACACTTCCTGGGCTTTGTTTGACACTGTTGCTGGTCTGTACACTCGAATTCGAGCTGCTACTTTGCTATTTGCTACTGATTCTCCTTCTTCTTATTGTACTTTGACTCCAGGTACACATCCTGAGCTCTTTTTGATGTATATCACATGCTGAAAGTGAAATGAAGTTGTTACTTGAGTTTTGTTGTAGAGTTTGATTGTTTTACCGCTTATCGTATGTCCTTTCGACTAATCAGGACTGTAATGGGACTATGTAGACTGTATTTGACATTTGGACTATTTATCAGTAGTTTGTGAATGCATTTGTTAGTAGTTGTTGATTTGTTCTAGTGAACATAGCATCAGTTAGTTTCAAGGGTTAAAGTTACAAAGTGATAAGAATTGAAAGCTGGTTTTTAGACTCAAATACTGAAATGCACAAGAAACATTAAACTTATATTTAACACATGAAGTTTCAGTTTAATTTTCAGTGTTTCTGGTTTTGAGATAAAAAATAGCGTTTAATTTGTTAAGTTTGTTTGTTTGAATTTGATATTTCAATTTAGTTAGTAATTACTTTGGTTTAATCATTGCCTTCTGAATATTGTAGTAATACGTTTAGTTAGACATAATCTGAGCATGAAACTGGAATCAAAACAACCAGTATCACGTTGATTTGAGTAGATGTACATCGCTTTACCTCATTACAAAATTATTGAACACACTTAGAACAGCTTGAAGTAACTTCAGTGGATTTTTGTTTTAATCGAATTGAGGTTCTGTTTGGTTTAAAGATCAGGGCTCAACAGCTTATTTTCGAGTAGGTTGGGCCTCAGTTCCTCTGACGCACGACCCATGTCCAGTTCTGATTCCTTTTTTGTTTGGGCCTGGGCCAAGGCCTATGACTGGCCGATTTGTTTTGTGTAGACCTGGGTTGTAATTCCTCTTCTTTGGGCTTATCTCGGAGCCCAATGGCTTGAATTTAGTTCAGAACTATCACCTGATTTGCATTCGGCCAGTAGCAAATTAAATGGGCCTTTTGGAGACATTGCTCAATAGAAAAGTCATAGACCTTCTTAGATATCCTTTAAAATAAACGAGGTGCGCCGCGCCAAATAAAATCATAAAATGTGTGGCACTCTTAATTGCTTCTATAAATATTTAGATCTCGGGACGTGCCATTTAGCGAATTTCATGGCTTCGCGCAAAGTTAATAATACGCTAGTTGCTTTAGGCCTGACATTTAATAATATTACCTTCCTAAACTCGGGTGCACATTTATGTGACCCAAATCCAAATATCAACGAAGTTGAAATGTGTCAAAAACCGCGGGTGCATTTATGTGACGCGGTTCGAGACGTGTTTTCACGACGTTGCAATTCTCTTTAAAAATAATAATAAAAGCGGTTTAAAGTTAAAAAGCACATAAGTTAAAACTTGTTTTAAAATCAGATAACTAAGCCAGATACAACAGTTGAGCGACCGTGCTATAACCACGGAACCCAAGAATGCCTAACACCTTCTCCCGGGTTAACAGAATTCCTTACTCGAATTTCTGGTTCGCGGACTGTTAAACAGAGTCATTCTTTTCCTCGATTCAGAATTCAACCGGTGACTTGGAAAAAGGAGGTGTGACACTCGCACAACTAGGTCGAGTTTTATTAATAGTAGCCATGTCAAGATGCAAAGGCTTCCATACAGCTAAAGCTAAGGAAAATAGACATTCATTGACAAAAAAGGTAGGTATTCTTGGTGTAATAAATTTGGGGAGTTGTTTAAAAAGGTAGTGTCTATATAAAGTGTAGTTTGATTGTTCGAGGACGAGTAATGGTTTAAGTGTGGGGTGTTGATGGTATGCTATAATCTCATATTTTAGTCGCTTATCGCACTCTAATTTATTGCACTTTAATTGAGTTGGAGCTTTAATCGCTAGTGTTTTTCACTAACTGTGTGTTTTATGCCTTGTAGGCGGGATTCCAAGATATGTAAATGTTATGGAATAAATTCAAGTGATTTGGATCTTTAAAGTTTGAGTAAAATCCCAAGTAATTAAGCCGACACCGTGTTCGAGGATCGACGGATGATAGATAGGAACGAATAGAGAATCGAGCAGGCATACTGTGCAGTGTCCAGTAAAGTGCACATAATATTTTTCTCAGAACTTTGTTTTGTCTCAACAATATATCATTGGAAATCTATTTAAAAGGGATACTACTTTAATGTTTTACGTTTTCCCAAATTCCTAACAGAACAGGGTGAAAAGTGTGTGGCCGTGCATTGAACGCGCATATGGGGAAGTACAATGTGAAGAATGCGCGGCCAAGTGCGCGAGCACACTTCCAGGTGCGCGACCGCGCACGTCCAACTCTGTAAAAGTGTCCTATTTTGCGTAGGAGAAGGTGTTTTCGTTTAGGCCCGACCTTACTCGGTATATATACTTGAAAAATGGTATTTTTGGGACTTTTGACATATCTAAGACCTAGGGAAGCTAAGTAGAAGTTGGAGAAGCAATAGCACAAGGAATCCATCATTCAATCCCAACTCAAGACAAGGGTTTGTATTGTTTTATGTTTTTCTTTACTTTAAACTTAATTGTGATGAATTACTCCATGTATATGGAGTAATTCTTCTTTATGTATTGATGGATTTGGTGTTTTGAGAATTGTTTATGGATATTAACTCTAGTTTTAAGTATTGAATCGTTTTGGGTATTTTTACTATTGTATATATATTCACATGTTTATATAATCGAAAGAGGCATAATTTGTGATATTTTGCATATCTTTTTGGTTGAATTCATTGATTCTTATTAGTAATTAAAAGAGGCTAGTTGAATTAATGTTTAGACCAGCTAGGAGGATAATCTAAAGAGGTTCTCCTAAAGACTATTCCACTACGAATTCCGGCATATTTTCACCGAGCTTAACTTAGTTCATATCGCGAGGTTAAGACTTAATCGAGAGAGGAGTTTCTAGTAAACAGTTGACTATAATTGAGTGAATTCGAGAGACTCACTTGAACCTTAGAAGTGAATCAACTAGAGTTAATTCCCAACAAGTATCTTACACTTATCCAATCAACCCCTATTTTCTCCCTTTGATATCTTCTTGCTTACTCGTGTTGCGATTGTCATTAGCCAATATTTTAGACTTTTAGTAAATTTTAGTTTTAAATCATACAACTCTAAAGTGTTGATAATCTTGGATAGCAAATAAAACTATAAGCTACAAAAATATTGTTTAAATCCAATCCCTGTTGATACGATATTTTCTATACTATATTCCACTAGCGAGCATATTTTAGTATGTGTTTCAAGCTCGTCAAATTTTGGCACCGTTGCCGGGGATTGGCAATCAATAGTTTATATTGCTAATTTGGGAATTTTTCTTTTTATTTTTTATTTTATTTTTCTCTTTTTATGTTTGGTGTTCTTTAACTGTGCATATGCTACAGGTTTGATTGGTGCATGACTCGATCATCTAGTAAGGAATTGCAACCATACAAACCAGAAATCGAGAAACAACTGCAACAATTGAGGAAAGAAAGAAATCTCCCAGAGAAAATAAAGAAGGTTGGGCAATCCTCAACTAAAGAAATGATGGTTGGAGATGATGATAATGTTTATTTGGATGTAAGAGAGGCAACACAACTGAGAGAAAAAGCTACTCGGGTTCCTAAGGAAGCAGCACTGAGAGATGCACAAATTGCATATGAGGAGGAGAGGGATCGATGAATGGCTCAAAATCAGCCATTGGGTGCAGACTAGTTCTGAAACGTAGCTCCCGGCCAAGGGGGACCACTTGGTGATTATGCTAGATCGGTCTACAACCAAGGTTTATCAATTGTGAGACCACGTCTAATTGCAGCCAAAAATTTTGAGCTGAAGCAAGGGTTGCTCCAAACCCTCCAAAAAAGCTACGTCTTTAGAGGAAAGATGAACAAAGATTTAAACAATCATCTAATGGACTTCGAGGAGATATGGAAACTTTTCAATACAATGGTGTTTTACAAGATGCAGTTTACTTAAGGGAATTCGCCTTCACCCTCAAAGATGATGCAACACACTGGCTTCGAAGCTCTTCCCAAGGATCGATTAGAACATGGGAGGAGATGACCAGAAAATTTCTTGCTAAATATTTCTCCTTAGTTAAAACGGGCAAGTTTAGAAGAAAAATCCTTAACTTCTGCCAGAACGAGATTGAAACTGTGTTTGAAGCATGGGAGAGGTTTAAGGAGATAGTGCGAAAGTGTCAACACACTGGAATTGAACTATGGATTCAACTCCAATACTTTTGGGATGGTTTGACACCAGCCTCACGCAGAACATTGAGAAATCCACCTGGAGGCCCGTTGATGAAAAAGGCTCCAGAAGAGATAGTCACTATTCTAGATGAGTTATTTGAAGATGCAAATCAGTGACCCTCGGAGATTGCGAAAAGAAAACGATCAACTGGTGTTCACCAAGTTGATACTAACACATATGTGCAGGTACAACTTGATGCCATGGGAAAGGAAATAAGGAAGCTGGCCTTAGCTTCTATACACAATGAGCCTCATGCAGCATGTGATATATGTGGAAGAGGACACCCTACTCATGAGTGTCAAGCTACCACAAAGGAAGTTAATGCTGTGGGTGTTGACACCCAATTTGTTTATATATATTTTCAATATGCAAAATACTTTTAAAACAACATATATATGTATACATAAGCATGTCCAAATATTTTATAATTTTTCCATAATTTTTAAAGGTTTTTAAATTGATTTATTTCCCCTTTTCCTCCACAAAATCCCAATAATTATGTTCAAAATTATTATTTTTGATGATTCATTTATTGGAATTTTATATTTATGCCAAATTATGGCTAAGGTAATTTTTTGCATATTCTTAGAATTTTATTTAGTATTTTTTAAAGTTAATTGCATATAATTGAAATATTAGACTTTTTAAAAGATTTAATTGTGTTTTATATTGAAAAAATTAAGCTATATATTTTAAAATTGTTATTTACATGTTGTGAACCATTTTAGTGCTTTCAATTTATTCTAAAAAATATTTACTATTTTTATATTTAAAAAAAGGAAAAATTAGCTATTTAAATAACAACCGTTTTGTATTTAATTTTATCCTAAAATTAACCCCAAATCAGACCCAATTTCCCTGGCCCAATTTCAACTAAACCCCACCCCAACCCAATTTCAACCAACCCAAATTCGGATTCCCTACCTACCCTTTTAATGCAGGTCGTTGATCATTCAGATCAACGACCACCGTTCACCCTTCCTAAATTAAACCAAAACGACCCCTTACCCTAACTCATTTTCCACCAAACGCCGCCCTTGAATCCACCTTCTCTCAATTTTCTCTACAGCCTCACATAAACGCTAGCCTCCACTACCCCATTTCACCCTAATCTACCTCAATCCCCACATAATCCATGGACTCCCATGGCCGATTGAGATGTATACCGGCCTCCTACATCATCTGGTGGCCCGTTTGTGTGATTTCATGACAAGATCTCAAAGAGATCTGGTCCAGTCCTTGCTCAACCTCTATCTTTGGTCTTTCTCCGGCCATCCATGACCGTCCAAGTCAGATCCTTGACTTTTCCGGCTAGATCGGTAACTTTTCAATGCCTCTCTCACCTTTTTTGGGTTCTCTAAAATCGTATATTTAAGGTCTTTTGATTTTCTTTCAGATCTTATCTTAGATCTATGCTTATTACAAACTTCTTAAGTGTTTTCTCGAAAGTTCTTCGATTTTCTTTAAAAATGACTCTTCATTTTTCAACAATTAGGGTTTTCCCTTAATTTTTAAAAAAGACCTCTTCTCTATTTTTAATGTTGTTTATGACTATACTATGTTCAAACGAATTGTTCATGCTTTTTTTCTACTTGATTCAGCATGTTGAAAACCCTAGGTCTTTTGGTCTTATCCGAGTTCTGAAACTATCCTTGTTTGTGGAATGTGTATTTGTTCGATTAAGTTCTTTGTTTCTGAATCTTTTTGTCTTGTTTGACTTATCTAATTCTGAGTTCTTACCATCTTTTAAACTCGATTACTATTGAAGCCCTAATTTCTTAAAAGGGTTTTCATCGCTTATTACTATGAGTTTGAAGGTCTTTACTTGTTTCTAACTTGCTTACCTGTTAGTTTGGTTCTCTGCACTTTGGTTCTATGTGACTACTTGACTAATGTGCTTCGAATAGTTTTCTTTTACTACTGAATCCTAGCTTACCCCTGCTGCTATTTTATGTTTGTGTTTCTTCTTTTTGTTAACATGTTTGACCCTGTATGCCTGTTCATTCCTTACTATTTATATGTTGAGGTGCAGAATCATGATCTTTTCTTGATTGATTCTAACTCCCTCAATGTTGCGACTGATTGCGAAAGGTTCTCGTATGAACCCTAATTTTATTTATTTGTTTAAATTGATTGATCCGCTTCCTTAATTACTGTGATGTTTTACCTTGAATCCTTTTCCAAAATTAAGCATATTTTTGTACTTAGACTCAGTCATTTACTTCATACTTTTATTGCCCCCTTATATGAAAATAATCAATCTGTCCCCATACTGATTTCTTTCCTTAATTAACCCTGTTAGTATCCGTTTGAGCAATAATCCCTTAATTTAAGGGGAGTACTTGTGTTAATTGATTATGATTGTGGTTATTTCCATGTTTGAGTTGAAACTTTACTTTTTAGCTTATTCTTCACTCGTTTTCAAAACTATAAATACGCTACTCTCTCTTCTTTTAGAGACAAACAATCTAAGTTCAGAACATACACTTACAATAAAAAAATTCTCTCTTTCTTTACTGCTACATGTGTTATTGCTTTTTCTAGCCGGTTGAAAGCCAAAGCTAGACTGTGGAATGCTTCTTACTCTTCTTTTCTGCACTTTGCTTCTCTACTGGTATGTCCTAGTTAATTTTTAGCCTCAACAACAACATGTTTCTTTAATTGTTTCAATTTCCCTTATTTTTGTCTACGCCTGTTATGTTTCTTCCGTCAAGTTACATTTACTAGCATGTTGTAACATGTTTCCCCCCTTTGATTAATGCTTTCCCTATATGTGTTTTGAAGCATATCCTGTCAGTCACTTGTTGTGAACTTGATGTCTTATGAAGCCCAAACCCCCATATTCCCTCGATGTGTTTGTGTTCCTTTGGTTGGTGTATGGTCATACCAGAATCAACTATTGCTGTGCATGAGCAGACCAGACCCCTGCTGGGGTCATGTGCCTATAGACAATGTATCACTAAAATACCTTGCCCCTTTTGTATGAACTCTAATTCTGTGTAGCTTTGAGTTGTACTATTACAACTGATTTCAATAACCTATGTCACTAGTTGCTTTCAAAATGGACTATCAGTTCAGCTTTTCAATAAATCTCTTTCAACACGTGTTATGCACTTCCACTATACTCTTACAATCTAGGTTCTGCCCATCTTTTGTGAGCCTTGCCTTGGGACCCTTGAGCTCCCTCTGAACTTGGACACATAAGGGCTGGCCCTTCCACACTGCACTCATTCTGTTTTGTTATGTAAACTTGGGTGTAAGCACCGTCCGGGATCCTTAGGGAACTTTGACACACTCAGGTATGAGAAAGTCTTTGAAGCATTGGCATTGAAGTGATTAATTACAAAACTCAGATAGCAAGTCAAGATCAGGCTTCCTTTGGTTGTCATTTCTTATTTTTGTATTTTCTTTGTAATTCAATCATTGGGATTGTAATAATTTGTAAACAATATCGAGGAAATTAGTAAAGAGGGCGGGTAGTTGTATATTGTGGGTAAATTGGATAGATAACATGCCTATAGGATCTATTTGCTTCAAATATGGTGTCACGACCCGGATTTCCCACCATCGGGATCGTGATGGCGCCTACTCGTGGTAGCTAGGCAACCCAACTTATATACCTTTTCATCATTAAAAAATTATCTTAACAGTCTATAACATAAATATAAAACATGAAATGTAATAAGGATAATAGCAGAAGTCTGTCTGATAAATACGAATCAAAATACGGAACAGTTAAATGTATCCTCTACCCAAGATTTGGTGTCACATTACTCACAAACTTCTAAGAATAAACTAAATACAAAGGTCTGAAAGAAATATAACAACTGTCTGTCTCGAAACAATGAGGCAACAGTCAAATAAGAAAAGCATAAAGAAGAGACGCCGGGCCTGCGGACGCCTGCAAGGCTACCTCAGTCTCGTAATAATGAAATCCTACTCCCGTACTATTGCTACTGCTGCTCCTCAAAACCTGGACCTGTGCAAAAATGCACAGAAGTGTAGCATCAACACAACCGACCCCATGTGCTGGTAAGTGTATAGCCTAACTCAGGCGAAGTAGTGATGAGGCTAGACTGGATACCACATAAACCTGTGCAGTTATAAATATACAACGGAATCGAAATACCAAACAACTAACAATATGGGAGGGGGAAACATACTATGAGGAGATAACATTAATAACAAAAATCCCGAATAACAACTAAAGCAACTTAGATTCACAATAACCAAGGAAACAATGTCCAATATAACACATAGTGCCAACAACTGTGGCGGCGTGCAATCCGCTCCACAAATATCACTGTTGCGGCGTGCAACCCGACCCATACCATCTATCAGGTATCATTGTTGCGGCGCGCAACCCGATCCTCATATATCATTGTTGCGGCATGCAACCCGATCCTCAATATCATTGTTGCGGCGCGCAACCCGCTCCTCAATATCACTTAACAGTTTGGCTCCCCAAACAACAGTCACAATTAAGGGACATAATAATAAGCAAACATTTGAAAATCCCGGCAAGGGAAAAGAATCCAACAAGTTCAACCAAATGTCCCGGCAAGGGAATAATCAACAACGCTTTCTTACTCTTACTTTTCTTATCTTTTAATTCACTCTACCATTTTGAGCCAACGCTCCAATTAATCAAGTCAATTCGTATGCCGTCCATATTAGTATCACAGTTCGAGCCAATGCTCCCAAGAATCAATTAATCATTTTATCGTTCACATGTTATTCACAACATAAACAATTTCTCCAATAAACACGGAGTTCACAACCAAGTCATGGTAATCACCTTATAAGGACTCACGGTCATGCTAGACATCGATGTATAGATACTCGTCACCATGTCTATACATCGTACTCGATCACATAGCAATTACCAACAAGACTCAACTCCTATTCCCTCAAGCTAGGGTTAAACCAAACACTTACCTCAAAGCCTTGAAATCCACTTAATCCTCAACTATTGCTTTACCTCGCGGTTCCACCTCCAATTCGCTCGAATCTAATCACAAATTGTTCAATTACTTTAATAAACACTATATGAATCAATTTGAATGCATAAAAATGATTTTCCCAAGTTTTTCCCAAAAATTCCAAAAAACGCCCCCGGGCCCACGTGGTCAAAACCCGAGGTTCGGACAAAAACTCGATTATCCATTCCCCCATGAACTCAAATATGTTATTTGTTTTGAAATCGGACCTCAAATCGAGGTCCAACCCCCCAATTTATAGAAAATCTAGGTTCTACCCAAAAATCCCAATTTCACCCATGAAACTCCTTGATATCAAGTGGAAAACATGTTTAATGATGTTAAAGATTGAAAGAATCGAGTAAAAATCAACTTACAAGTGATTTGGGATGAAGTTTGCTCTTGAAAAATCGCCTATGGGGTTTGGGTTTTGAAAGAATGGTGAAAAGTGGTGAAATTTCGACTAAGTATAAAAATTGCTGGGCTGCGGATATGGCAATTGCGAACTTTGGTTTCGTATTTTTGAACAATGTCAGGCTTGGGAATTGCGAGGTTATTTTTCGCATTTGCGAACTCAAGCTACCAGGGGACCCTTCGCATTTGCGAACTAGGTCTCGCATTTTCGAACATCACATTTGCGATGCCTGGTTTCGCATTTGCGAAGCTTGGCCTACCTGGGCTAGTTTCGCATTTGCGAACCAGCCTCCGCATTTGCGATAGCTGGGCCTTCGCATTTGCGAGAGTTGCAGAAGCCAAAATACTAGATTTTCAAAACATGAGAAATGCAATCCGATGCCTATCCAAACTCACCCGAGCCCTCGGGGCTCCAAACCAAACATGCGCACAACCTCAAAAACATCCTACGGACTTACTCGTGCGATCAAGTCGCCAAAATAACGTCAACATCAATTAATCAAGCCACAAAACTCATGATTTTTCTTCTAACTTCATAAACTTTCAAACTTGGAACTTATAGTCTTACACACGTCAAACGACGTCCGATTACGACCAAACTTCACATAAAGCGCTTAAACAATATATAAGACTTGCACCGGGCATCAAAACCAAAATACGAGCCCGATACCATAGTCTTTTAATAAATTTTCATTTTCGTTTTCATTAAAAATTTCAAAAAAACAATTTTACGAAAAAATTCATATCTCGGGCTCTAGACCTCCGGATTCGACTCCGGGCACATGCCCGAGTCCCATATTTTTCTATGGACCTTAGGGACCGTCCAATCTCGGGTCCGGGTCCGTTTACCAAAAATGTTGACCAAAGTCAACTATAATTATATTAATATCAAAATTCTTCAAATGTTTCACAGAATTCACATATTTCAACATAAAAGTTTTCTGGCTACGCGCCCGGACTGTGCACACTAATCGAGGCAAGTAAAAATGAGGTTTTCAAGGCCTCGGAAGCACGGAACGAGTGAGGAAACAGGTGATGACCCTTTGGGTCATCACATCCTCCACCTCTAAAACAACCGTTCGTCCTCGAACGGACAAAAGAGAGAAGTACCTGAGTCGGGGAACAGATGTGGATAACGGCTCCGCATATCAGACTCAGACTCCCAGGTCGAGGCCTCAGGAGGCTGATCTCTCCACTGAACACGCACAAAGGGAAAACTCCTAGATCTTAACTGATGAACCTGCCGGTCTAGAATAGCTACCGGCTCCTCCTCGTAAGATAAATACTTGTCCAACTAGACAGTGCTGAAGTCTAACACATGTGTAGGATCGCCGTGGTACCTCCGAAGCATAGATACATGAAAAACTGGATGCACGGCTGATAAGCTAGGTGGCAATGCAAGTCTAAGCCACCTCTCCCACTCGATCAAGAATCTCAAACGGACCGATATACCTAGGGCTAAGCTTGCCCTTCTTTCCGAACCTCATCACGCCCTTCATAGGTGACACCTGGAGCAATACCCGCTCACCAACCATAAAGTCTACATCTCGGACCTTACGGTCTGCATAACTCTTTTGCTTAGACTGGGCTGAATGCAGCCTTTCCTGAATGATCTTGACCTTATCTAAGGCCTCTTGAACTAAGTCTGTACCCAATAATCGAGTCTCTCCAGGCTCAAACCATCCGACTAGAGTCCGACATCGCCTACCATACAACCCCTCATATGGAGCCATTTGGATGCTGGACTGGTAGGTGTTATTGTAGGAGAACTCTACTTAAGGCAAAAACTGCTCTCACGAGCCTCCAAAGTCAAGGACACAAGCCCGGAGCATATCCTCCAATATCTGAATAGTCCTCTCGGACTGGCCGTCCGTCTGAGGATGGAACGCTGTGCTCAACTGAACCTGGGTGCCTAACTCTTGCTCAACCGCTCTCCAGAAGTGAGAGGTAAACTGCATACCCCGATCTGAAATGATGGATACCGGTACACCATGAAGGCGAACAGTCTCCCGAATATAAATCTCAGCTAACCTCTCAGATGAATAGGAGACTTCCACTGGAATGAAATGCGCTGACTTGGTCAGCCTATCTACAATGACCCAAATAGCATCAAACTTCTTCCGAGTCTACGGAAGTCCACTAATGAAATCCATGTAAATCCTCTCCCACTTCTACTCGGGAAGCTCAATCCGCTGAAACAAACCACCGGGTCTCTGATGCTCATACTTGAACTGCTGACAGTTCAAACACCGAGCCACATACGCCACAATATCCTTCTTCATCCTACGCCACCAATAATGCTGCCGCAAGTCCTGATACATCTTCGCGATGCCCGGGTGAATAGAATACCGAGAACTATGGGCCTCCACTAAGATCAACTCTCGAATCCCATCAACATTGGGCACACAAACTCGTCCTTGCAATCTCAAAACACAATCATCCCCTATGGTCACCTTCATGGCACCTACAAACCGTACCGTGTCTCTCAGGACACACAAATGGGGATCATCAAACTGCCGATCACGGATACGCTCCAATAGAGAAGAACGAGCGAGTTTGCAATCCAATACCCTGCTGGGCTCAGAAATATCTAATCTCACGAACCGATTGCCAAGGCCTGAACATCTAAAGCAAGCAGTCTCTGGCTGACCGGGATATAGGCAAGACTACCCATGCTGGCGGACTTCCTACGCAATGCATCGGCCACCACATTAGCCTTACCCGGGTGATATAAGATAGTAACATCATAAACATTCAATAACTCTAATCACATCAGGAGAGCTTGCCCGAGATTGAGGGGTACACAGTCAAAACAGCAGGGTCTTCTGCCTCACATTCAACTCCTTCTGCTTGAACAAGTACTGAAGGCTCTTGTGATCGGTGTACACCTCACACGTCACACCATATAGATAATGACTCCAAATCTTCAAAGCATGAACAACCGCTGCCAACTCTAGGTCATGAACCGGATAATTCTTCTCATGAATCTTCAACTGCCTTGAAGCATAAGCAATGACTTTGCCATCCTGCATCAATACTTCTCCCAGCCCAATACGGGAAGCATCACAATAGACTGTGTAAGGCCCTGAACCTGTGGGCAAAACCAATATCGGTGCCGTAGTCAGAGCTGTCTTGAGCTTCTGAAAGCTCACCTCACACTCGTCTGACCACCTGAACTGGGCACCCTTTTGGGTTAATCTGGTCATCGGGGCTCCAATAGACAAAAATCCCTCTACGAACCGACGGTAATAACCTGCTAACCCCAAGAAACTCCGAATCTAGGTCACTGAAGCTGGACGAGGCCAATTCTTGACTGCCTCAATCTTCTTTGTGTCCACCTGAATACCCTCTGCTGATACAATATGACCCAGAAATGCAACCGAACTCAACCAGAACTCGCACTTTGAAAACTTAGCATATAATTGTCTATCCTTCAGAGTCTAGAGAACCATTCTGAGGTGCTGCTCGTGCTCTTCCCGGCTGCGGGAGTACACCAGAATATTGTCTATAAAGACTATCACGAACAAGTCTAGATAAGGCATGAACACTCGGTTCATCAACTCCATAAATGCTGCTGGGGCATTGGTCAACCTAAATGACATGACTAAAAACTCGTATTGCCTATACCGAGTGCAGAATGATGTCTTAGGGACATCAGACGCCCTAATCCTCAGCTGATGGTAGATAGATCTCAAGTCTATATTTGAGAACACTCTTGCTCCCTAAAGTTGGTCAAACAAATCATCAATCCTTGGCAGTGGATATTTGTTCTTTATCGTCACTTTGTTCAACTGCCGGTAATCAATACACATCCGCATCGAACCATCCTTCTTCCTTACAAATAACACCGGCGCACCCCAAGGAGAAACACTAGGCTTGATAAAACCCTTCTCTAGCAAATCCTACAATTGGTCCTTTAACTCTTTTAACTCTGGCGGGGCCATGTGATACGGCAGAATAGAAATGGGTTGCGTGCCCGGAACCAGATCAATACAGAAATCAATATCCCTGTCGAGCGGCATACCCGGCAGGTCTGAAGGGAAAACCTCGGGAAACTCCTAGACGATAGGAATCGAGTCAATAGAAGGAACCTCTGCGCTGGAGTCGCGAACATATGCTAGATAAGCTAAACACCCCTTCTCGACCATGCGTCGAGCCTTAACATAGGAAATAACACTGCTAGTGGAATGACCTGAGGTCCCTCTCCACTCTAGTCGGGGCAATTCTGGAAAAGCCAAGGTCACCGTATTGGCGTGGCAATCCAAGATGGCATGATACGGGGACAACCAATCCATCCCCAATATAACATCAAAATCCACCATATCTAATAGCAGTAGATCAACACGGGTCTCAAGACCCTTAAACATAACCACACAGGAGTGATGCACCCAGTCGACTACTATGGAGTCACCCACCGGTGTAGACACATAAACAGGAATATCCAAAGCATAACTGGACATAGCCAGGCAGGGTGCAAAATAGGAAGACACATATGAATATGTAGACCCAGGGTCAAATAGCACTGACGCATCTCTATCACAAACCAGAATAGTACTTGTAATAACAGCATCTGACGCCTCCGCCTCTGGCTTGGCTGGCAAAGCATAAAATCGGGGCTCAACCCTACCTCCCTGAACTATGTCTCTAGGACGATCGGCCATCGACTGACCCCTATCTCTGGTGGTACGGACTCCACCTCTACGGTCCCGACCTCCACCTCTATGATCCCTACCCCCGCTCCTGGCTAGCTGGGCAGGCTGTGGGTCAACTGGTGCCTGAATCATGGGGCGAGGACCTTACTGCTGTGATTGTGTACCCCTCAATCTAGGGCAACCTCTCCTGATGTGACCATACTCACCACACTCATAACATCCCCCTGTGCGATGAGACTAGCCCTGACGGCCCGAATGACCTCCATGAACACTCTGAAGAGGCTGTGCACTGATGGGCTGCAGATCAGAATACTACCCACGAAAACCACGATCACCTGAGACACCCTGTGAAGCCCGGAGAGCTGACTGAAAAGGCTTGGAAGACTGGCCCCTATCATAAGAATCCCTGCCTCCAGATGAGGCACCACCGAATTGACCTGAGTGACGAGGCCTCTTGTCTGCCCTATAACCACCCCCTGTGGCAGAACCATCTCGATCCTCGGGGCCACATTGGCCGCCTCCTAAAAAGTAATGTCACTACCCGCCTCTATGGCCATCTGAAGACGAATAGGCTGGATCAAACCATCAATAAACCTCCTCACCCTCTCCCTATCAGTGGGGAGTATGGCGAGGGCATGCCGATCTAGATCGATAAACCGGGTCTCATACTGGGTGACCGTCATAGACCCCTGCTGGAGGCGCTCAAACTGCCTCCGATAAGCATCCTTCTGAGAAACGGGAAAAAACTTCTCTAGGAACAACTCCGAGAAATGATCCCAAGTCAAAGGCGATGACCCTGCTGGTCTGGATGAACAGTAATCCCTCCACCAAGTCTTGGCAGATCCAAATAAACGAAAAGCCGCAAAATCAACTCCATTGGACTCCACAATGCCCATGTTCCGAAGAACCTCGTGGCAGCTATATAGGAAATCCTGGGGGTCCTAACAAGAAGCTCCGCTGAATAAAGCAGTGAAGAGCTTGGTGAATCTGTCCAACCTCTATAAAGTATCTGCGGACATAGCCGCTCCATCACCGGTCTGTGCAACTAACCCCGGCTGAACTATCGTAGCTGTCTGAACCAGTAGAACCTAAGTCTGGGGAGCTACCTGCTCCAGAGTACGTGCAACAGGAGTCTGGGCTCCTCTTCCAGCCTGGGAAGTGGCTGGTGCTGCAGGAAGCAATCCTGCTCGAGTGACACTCTCCATGAGGCCAACCAACCGGACCAAGGCGTCCTGAAGAACTGGGGTAGCAATAAACCCCTCTAGGACCTGAGCTGGGCCCACCGGAACTATCTGCGCTGGGGTCGGAACCTCCTCGTCAAGGCCAACCTGAGGGTCTGCCACTAGTGTTGCTGCTGGTGGCTAGGCCCTGCCCCTACCTCAGCCCCTAGCATGGCCACGTCCTCTGCCCCTAGTGGGAGCTTCCTGGGGCTCGGACTGCTGATTGGTGGATGAGGATGCGCGTGTTCTCGCCATCTGCGAAAGAACAGAGTGGAAATTCAATCAGCATTTGAGAAACCAAATCGCACGACAAGAAAGAACAAATGAGAGATTTTTCCTAACTCAATAGACTCTAGTGAACAAGTACACGCGTCTCCATACCTACCCCTCAGACTCTACTAAGTTTGTCCAAGAGTTGTGAGACCTATGTAACCTAGTGCTCTAACACCAACTTGTCACGACCCGGATTTCCCACCATCGGGATCATGATGGCGCCTACTCGTGGTAGCTAGGCTAGCCAACTTATATACCTTTTCATCATTAAACAATTATCTTAACAGTCTATAGCATCAATATAAAACATGAAATGTAATAAGGACAATAGCAGAAGTCTGTCTGATAAATACGAATCAAAATATGAAACAGTTAAATATATCCTCTACACAAGATTTGGTGTCACATTACTCATGAACTTCTAAGAATAAACTAAATACAAAGGTCTGAAAGAAATATAACAGTTGTCTGTCTCGAAACAATGAGGCAACAATCATATAAGAAAAGCATAAATAAGAGATGCCGGGCCTGCGGACGCCTACAAGGCTGCCTCAGTCTCGTGATAATGAAATCCTACTCCCGTACTACTGCTACTGCTGCTCCTCAAAACCTGGACCTGTGCAAAAATGCACAGAAGTGTAGCATCAGCACAACCGACCCATGTGCTGGTAAGTGTCTGGCCTAACCCCGACGAAGTAGTGACGAGGCTAGACTGCACACCACATAAACCTGTGCAGTTATAAATATACAACGGAATCAAAATACCAAATAACTAACGATATGGGAGGGGGAAACGTACTACGAGGAGATAACATTAATAACAGAAATCACGAATAACAACAAAAGCATCTTAGATTCACAATAACCAAGGAAACAATGTCCAATATAAACACATAGTGACAATAACTGTGGCGGCGTGCAATCCGCTCCACAAATATCACTGTTGCGGTGTGCAACCCGCTCCATAAATATCACTGTTGCGGCGTGCAATCCGCTCCACAAACATCACTGTTGCTGCATGCAACCCGACCCATACCATTTATTAGGTATCATTGTTGCGGCGCGCAACCCGATCCTCATATATCATTGTTGCGGCGTGCAACCCGATCCTCAATATCATTGTTGCGGCGCGCAACCCGCTCCTCAATATCACTTAACAGTCTAGCTCCCCAAACAACAGTCACAATTAAGGGACATAATAATAAGCAAACATTTGACAAAAATCCCGGCAAGGGAAAAGAATCCAACAAGTTCAACCAAACATCCCGGCAAGGGAATAATCAACAACGCTTTCTTACTCTTACTTTTCTTAT
Organism: Nicotiana glauca; assembly: GCA_026770625.1. Classification (NCBI taxonomy): domain Eukaryota; kingdom Viridiplantae; phylum Streptophyta; class Magnoliopsida; order Solanales; family Solanaceae; genus Nicotiana; species Nicotiana glauca. Next base: position 23,037 of record MU697870.1, read on the forward strand.
CTTATAATTCACTCTACCATTTTGAGCCAACGCTCCAATTAATCAAGTCAATTCGTATGCCTTCAATATTCGTATCACAGTTCGAGCCAATGCTCCCAAGAATCAATTAATCATTTTACCGTTCACATGTTATTCACAACATATACAATTTCTCCAATAAACACGGAGTTCACAACCAAGTCATGGTAATCACCTTATAAGGACTCACGGTCATGCTAGACACCGATGTATAGATACTCGTCACCATGCCTATACATCGTACTCGATCACATAGCAATTAGCAACAAGACTCAACTCCTATTCCCTCAAGCTAGGGTTAAACCAAACACTTACCTCAAAGCCTTGAAATCCACTTAATCCTCAACTATCGCTTTACCTCGCGGTTCCACCTCCAATTCGCTCGAATCTAATCACAAATTGTTCAATTACTTTAATAAACACTATATGAATCAATTTGAATGCATAAAAATGATTTTCCCAAGTTTTTCCCAAAAATTCCAAAAATGCCCCTGGGCCTACGTGATCAAAATCCGAGGTTCGGACAAAAACCCGATTACCCATTCCCCCGTGAACTCAAATATGTTATTTGTTTTGAAATCGGACCTCAAATCGAGGTCCAACTCTCCAATTTATAAAAAACCTAGGTTCTACCCAAAAATCCCAATTTCACCCATGAAAATCCTTGATTTCAAGTGGAAAACATGTTTAATGATGTTAAAGATTGAAAGAATCGAGTAAAAATCAACTTACAAGTGATTTGGAATGAAGTTTGCTCTTGAAAAATTGCCTATGGGGTTTGGGTTTTGAAAGAATGGTGAAACGTGGTGAAATTTCGACTAAGTATAAAAATTGCTGGGTTGCGAATATGGTAATTGCAAACTTTGGTTCGCATTTTCGAACAATGTTAGGCTTGGGAATTGCGAGGTTATTTTTCACATTTGCGTACTCAAGCTGCCAGGGGACCCTTCGCATTTGCGAACTAGGTCTCGCATTTGCGAACATCGCATTTGCGATGCCTGGTTTCGCATTTGTGAAGCTTGGCCTACCTGGGCTGATTTCGCATTTGCGATCCAGCCTCCGCATTTGCGACAGCTGGGCCTTCGCATTTGCGAACCCTGGCTTCGCATTTGTGAGAGTTGCTTAAGCCAAAATACCTGATTTTCAAAACATGAGAAATGCAATCTGATGCCTATCCAAACTCACCCGAGCCCTCGGGGCTCCAAACGAAACATGCACACAACCTCAAAAATATCTTACGGACTTACTCGTGCGATCAAATCGCCAAAATAACATCAACATCAATGAATCAAGCCTCAAAACTCATGATTTTTCTTCTAACTTCATAAACTTTCAAACTTGGAACTTATAGTCTGAAACATGTCAAACGACGTCTGATTACGACCAAACTTCACAGAAAGCGCTTAAACAATATATAAGACTTGCACCGGTCGTCGGAACCAAAATACGAGCCCGATACCATAGTCTTTTAATAAATTTTCATTTCCATTTTCCTTAACAATTTCAGAAAAACAATTTCACGAAAAAATTCATATCTCAGGCTCTAGACCTCCGAATTCGACTCCGGGTACATGCTCGAGTACCATATTTTTCTACGGACCTTTCGGGACCGTCCAATCTCAGGTCCGAGTCCGTTTACCAAAATTGTTGACCAAAGTCAACTATAATCATATTAATATCAAAATTTTTCAAATTTTTCATAGAATTCACATATTTCAACATAAAAGTTTTTTGGCTACGCGTCTGGACTGCGCACGCAAATTGAGGCAAGTAAAAATGAGGTTTTTAAGGCCTAGGAAGCACGGAACGAGTGAGGAAACAGGCGATGACCCTTTGGGTCATCACATATGGTCTGTTTGGTAACATGCCTATAGGATCAGTTCTTGTTTAAAATAAATTATGCATGCTTCACTTTCACAATTAGATAACGTGCCTATAAGATCTATTTGCTTCAAATATGGCCTATTAGATAACATGCCTATAGGATCAATTCCTGTTTAAAATAAATTCTGCATGCTTCACTTTCACAATTAGAAATCATGCCTATAGGGTCTATTTGCTTCAAATACGGTATGTTAGATAACATGCCTACAGGGTCTATTTTGCTTCAAATATGGTCTGTTAGATAATATGCCTATAGGATCTGTTCTGGTATAAAATAAATTCCGCATGCTTTACTTTCACATAATTAGAAACCATGTCTATAAGATCTAAATGGCTTTAATAATAGATAACACACCTATAGGGTTAATATAAGCTTTATACTTAGATATTATGCCTATAGGATATAAAGTAACTGAAGCTCAATTTTCGTTACAACATGTATCCACACTCGTTTCCCTTAGAAATCATGCCTATAAGTCCAAAGTAAGCTTTTAATACTTAGATACCATGCCTATAGCATCTAAGCAGCTATGATAGAAATCATGCCTATAGAATTTAAAACCAGTCCCGTAGGAAAAGCCGTTTAGTTCACATTGTGTACTCTGAATTGGATTAGTTAATTAATCTACCACTTCTTTAATAAGTTTTTCAAACACTGCCTTGACTTAATACCGTTAGAAAGCATGCCAATAGGATCTCAGGTCGTCTGTTTAAAATTAGTTGTTGCTCCACTACATTTTCTTAATAAGTATAAATGCCATGCTCATAGGACATCACTATTACACCTAGGCAAGCCTTAGGTAATAATAAACACTGGAACCACCTCTGTTTAGTTATCAACTGCTACAACCAGCAGACAGGCCTGATTCAGACTTCTTTTCTAAGTTATATAATGAATCTGGTTCTAACTCAAACACCAGTTTTAGGATTTAAAATTTAGACCTTAACTGTGTTTAAGTCATGCTGTTTATATGCATTATTTGGGGAGGCATACCCGAGCCTTTTAATTGTTTATATGTTTTCCCTCTAAATGCAGTTCTACTTGTTTTGTATGTCGCCTTTGCATTTTACCTTTGAACCTAAGAGTCAGCTTAGAACTTCCTTCTTACAGGAATATTAGTCCTAAATTCCTCCGGGACTGATAGGAATAGGACGGGTAACAACATGCAATAGAGGTCGAGACCAATCCTCGCTTTAATACCTTCACAGGGTGGGACGGGTAGATATGGATATTGTGACAACTCGGCCCATCATCACGTGAGTTACCGCCCTATTTCCCCTATCTTATGTTTTTCTATGCTTCATTATCGGTATTTGAGGTGGTCGAGTCGAATTGGATTGGTTTTAGATGGAAATGAGACACTTAGTCTCTTTAAGGAAGGCTTGTTTTGGAAAAGTCAACCGGACATTAACTATTGAGTTAGAGGGCTCGGATGTGATTTTCGGTGATTCAGTTAGCTTCGGGGGATGATTTGTGACTTAGGTGTGCGTTCGTAATTGATTTTGCAGGTCTGGTGTAGAATTAGGCTTGAATTGGCGAAGTTAGTATTTTGGCAAATTCCGGTTGGTAAATGAGATATTGATCTGGGGGTCGGAATGGAATTCTGAGAGTTGCAATAGCTTCGTTAGGTGATTTTAGATGTGTGTACAAAATTTCAGATCATTCGGAGGTGTTTTGGTAGGGTTTTTGATCAAATGCGTATTTCAAAAGTTTTTAAGAAACTTAGGCTTGAATCCGATGTAATTTGATGGTTTTGGTGTTATTTGTAGTGTTTTGATGATTAGATAAAGTTTGAATGATGTTTTAGGATGGATTGGTACTTTTGGTTGAGGCCTCGGGGGCCTTGGGGTGATTTCGGATGGCTAACGAGATGAAATTGGGAGTTGAGAAATTGCAGGTTGTGGCTGGCATCAGGTATTTCCGCATCTGCAGAAAGGAACTGCAGATGCAGAGTCGCATGTGTGGAGGTCATAGCGCAAATGCGGTTCTGGGAAATGGAAGGTAGAGTCCTAGATGCGAAAGGGAAGCCGCATCTGCGAGACCACAGATGCGGTAGTTAATCGTAGGTGCGGAAAGAATAGGGTAAGGCGTTTCCGCAGAAGCGGAAGAGTACGCAGATGCGGAAGTGTGACCGCAGAAGTGGTTTGGGATTTTAAATGAGGATCTGCAGAAGCGGAAAAGGACCGCTGGTGCGATAGTCGCAGAAGCGGAACAAGGACCGCAAAAGCGGAAATCCCTGTTACCAGAAGGGTTTTTAATGTTCATTTTGTTCCGCGAAGCTTAGTCTATTTCCACCATTTTAAGAAAGCTTGAGAGCTCTTGGACGGAATTGAAGTGGGATTTCGATTAGGTGTGATTGGAGGTAAGTTCCTTGGCCTAAATACATGAAATTATGATAGATTTAACATGAAAATTGGTTGAAATTCATAATAAGAAGGTAAAGCTAGGGTTGGGGAATTTGGTGATTTGAAAATGGAATTTGAAGGGTCAAATGGACTCCGATTTTGGTAAATTTGATATGTATAGACTTGTGGCGAGATAAGGAATCTGGTGATATGAAGTTTCTGATTTTTTCGAGAAGTGGGCCTGGGGCTCGGGTTTTGCCAACTTCGTAATTTTTGATATTTTTTCATGTATTTTCGATTGGGTTGTATTCCCTTAACCTATTGTAATGTATTCCTTGTGGTTTTGATCAGATTTGACATTCGAGGAGGTTGATTTGTGAGGCAAGCGCAAAGCGAGCTAGGATTTCGGCCAGCTAAAGGTGAGTAATGGTTATAAATGATGTTCTGAGGGTTTGAAACCCCGGATTTGCACAACATGGTGCTATGTTGAGATGGGACACACGCAATATGATGCGTGTGAGGTCTGTTATTGCTGGGGATACGAACTCGGTCCATTCCGATTAATGACTCTACTGTATTTTTGAATGAGTCTTATTTAATATCATTATATTCTGGGCTAGTTGCCATGTTTGGGGCCTTGTGCCGATCTGTAGAACCCTTAGGGGGTATTTGTACTGGTTGGCCTCACTTTACTTGTCGAAATCATACCCTCAATCATGTTCTTAACTGTTAAACATAATATGAACCGGGTTTAGAAATTGGTAAATCCTAATGAGAATAACCTGGGGTTGGAAACCCTGTCTTAGCGGATTGTGCCCGAGAGGCCAAGTCCATATTGACTGACAAGGGTTGAGGACCCCCATAGTGAGGGTATTTAATATATACCGGATCAGGCTACACACCATAGCAGTATATATACATATATGTATCGGACTGCACACCGCAATAATATATTATATGGATCGGACTACACGTCGCAGTAGTATATTATATGGATCGGACTGCACGCTGCAGTAGTATATTATATGGATCGGACTGCACGCCACAGTAGTATATTATATGGATGGGACTGCACGCCGCAGTAGTATAGCGCTTGGGCTGTAGGAGCCCCT
>MU697870.1:30987-51711 GCA_026770625.1 Nicotiana glauca
TATATATATATATATATATATATATATATATGGATCAGGTTGCACGCCACAGTAGTTTACTATACGGATCGGGCTGCACGCCGCAGTGGTATGATTAAACTATCGGTCATCGTGAGGAGTAAATGAGTTGTGTAGTGGTTTAAGGGATAGTTACCTGATTTTCCTCATTTCGCTACTATTTAATGTACTTACTATTTTTATATAGAACTGCGTAGTGTTTTTACGAGTTTTCTTTCCATCAGTCATTATTTATTGCTATTACTCATTGAGTCGGAATACTCACTTTACTCCCTACACCATGTGTGCAAATACCGGTATCCCGAAGGCATAGTTTGAGCTCTCTGCTGCTGTTCAGCTTATTTCCGGAGTTCTCAAGGTAGCTGCATGGCATCCGCAGGACGATTTCTCCCCTTACCCTCTTTATTTTCTGCATTCTAGACTATTTTATGTATAGGCTACTACTCAGATTTGTACTAGAGGCTCTCGACTCGTGACACTAGATCATTGGGATTGTATTGGCATATTCTTGGTTTACGCACTATTTTTATCTAATGTTGTAGAGTTAAACTTATATTAATTGGAATTTAATCCTATTAATTGGTTATAAATTTTATCAAATAGATTGAGAGTAACGAAATGGTCGGGCTTTCTTAACATGGTGTTGGGCGCCATCACGACCGGGAATAGGGTCGTGACAATTTGGTATCAGAGCCTAGGTTACTAGGTCTCGTGAGTCATGAGCCGGTTTTGTAGAGTATCGCGGATCGGTACGGAGACGTCTAAATTTATCCTCGGGAGGCTGCAGAACCTTTAGGAAAATTCTACATTCTTGAACTTCTTGTCGTGCGAGCTTGTTGATGCGAATACTAAACTTCTCTTTATTCTATTCTCTCACAGATGGTGAGGACATGAGCTACTGGACGTGGAGGACGACCACCAGTGCCACCTACTGAGGCTACTAGAGGCCGTGGACGCGGTCGTGGTCGTGGTAGAGGCAGAGCAGCAGGGGCAACACATGTGGATCCTTTAGTTGCCCCAGCTCAGGATCAGACTCCTGCAGCACCAGTTTAGGCACCGGTTGTGCCCATTGTGATTCCGGGTCTCCAGGAGACATTGGCCCAGATATTGATAGTTTGTACGGGTCTGGCTCAGGTGGTTTTAGCCACCACAGTAGCAGCAGCTACTTTTCAGGCCGGGGGAGGCAATCAAACCCCCGCTGCTTGCATACCTAAGAAGGGATTATAGGGGTTACAGACTCCAAAGACACCTCCAGCTAAGCCAGTGGTACCAGTTCCGGAGTACAGGGTTCCAGTTATGCCCGAGGATGAGCAGCGTCACCTCGAGAGGTTTGGTAGACTCCAACCTCTGACATTTAGTGTAGCTGAGGGCGAGGATGCTCAGGGTTTTCTCGATAGATGTCAGCGGATGCTCCGTACAACTGGGATTCTTGAGTCCATTGATGTGGCTTTTACTACATTTCAGTTTACTGGAGCGGCCTTCACATGGTGGGAGGCGTATGAGCGGCGTAGGCTGGTTGGTGCAGCGCCTTTGACTTGGCAGCAGTTCTCCACTCTCTTCTTGGAGAAGTATGTACCGCAGTCCTGTAGAGAGGAGCTGCGTAGACAGTTAGAGGGGCTACGACAGGGAGAGATGTTTGTGACACAGTATGAGATGAGATTTTCTGAGTTGTCTCGGCATGCATCTTGGTTGGTCCCAATGGGCTGTGAGCGTATTCGAAGGTTTGTTGATGGTCTCCACTACCCTCTTCGTATTCTTATGACTAGAGAGAGAGAGCTTGGTGCTACATTTGAGGAGGTGGTGGATATAGCTCGAGATATTGAGTTGGTACGCCACCAGGATCGAGATGAGAGGGAGGCCAAGAGGCCTTGAGGTTCTGTTAGTCCTAGTGGGGCTCCTTCGAGGGGCCAGTTTCAGTAGGGTCAGGGACGTTCTTTCAGGCCCGCTCAGTCAGCTAGACATGAGTATCGTGGTGGATCTTCTGGTCGTGGTTATCAGGGCTCTCAGTAGAGTCAGCCATCTCTCAGCGTTCTTCCAGCACAAAGTTCGTCTCATGCTCCATCTGTTCAGGGTTCTTCCAGGCCGAGTGCATCAGTTAGCCACTCTGGCGTGAGGGGTTCCCTTCAGTCCCAGTTTCCAGACTCGGGAGTTTCTACGAGTGTGGTGATTTCGGGCATATACGGAGGGAGTGTACTCGCCGTACTGCTAGCTCATCTCAACAGAGGGGTCATCCCTCATCTTCTGGCCTAGTTTCTTCAGCACCCGCCCTACCAGCTAGGGGTGAGGGTCAGGCAGTCAGGGGTCGCCCCAGAGGGGGAGGCCGATCGGGCGTTAGTCAGGCTCGCTTTTATGCTCTTCATGGCATGATAGATGCTATTGCCTCAGATGCTGTTATCACAGGTATTATTTCAGTCTGCCACAGGGATGCCTCAATTTTATTTGATCACGTTACCACCTATTCCTATGTATCTTCATATTTCTCTCATTATTTGGGTACAACCCGGGGGTGCCTTGCTTTACCTGTTTATGTATCTACCCCGGTGGGCGATACTATTGTTATAGACCATGTATATCGGTCATGTTTAGTGACTATTGGGGGTCTGGAGACCCGAGTTGATCTATTGCTGCTAAGCATGGTGGATTTTGATGTCATTCTGGGCATGGACTAGTTATCTCTGTGTCATGCTATTCTGGACCGTCATGCTAAGACAGTCACTTTGGATATACCGGGTGTTCCGAGGATCGAGTGGCGTGGCGTGACTGACTATGTGCATAGCAAGGTGATTTTTTTCCTAAAGGCCCAGCGTATGGTCGGGAAAGGTTGTCTATCATATTTGGCTTTTGTGAGGGATGATGAAGCTGAGACTCCTATCATTGATTCGGTCCCAGTTGTGAGGGAGTTTCCCGATGTGCTTCCTGCAGACTTGCCGAGCATGCCACCAGACAGGGACATTGATTTTGGTATTGACCTGGTGCCGGGCACTCAGCCCATTTCCATTCCTCCATATTGGATGGCACCAGAAGAGTTGAAAGAATTGAAAGATCAACTTCAGGAGCTCCTAGATAAGGGGTTCATTCAGCTAGTCTGTCATCGTAGGGTGCACCGGTTCTATTTGTGAAAAAGAAGGATGGCACAATGAGAATGTGCATCGACTATAGGCAATTGAACAAAGTGACAATGAAGAACAAGTATCTCCTGCCTCGTATTGATGATTTATTTGACCAGCTTCAGGGGGTAAGGGTATTCTCCAAGATTGATCTCCATTCAGGCTATCACCAGTTGAAGATCAAGGATTCAAATATTATGAAGACTACTTTCAAGACTAGATATGGGCACTATGAGTTTCTTGTTATGTCCTTTGGGCTGACCAATGCCCCAGTCGCGTTCATGCATTTGATGAATAGTGTTTTTCAGCCATATCTGGATTCATTCGTGATTGTTTTTATTGATGATATATTGGTGTACTCGCGTAGCCAGGAGGAGCACGCACATCATTTGCGAGTGGTATTACAGAGATTGAGGGAGGATAAGCTTTATGCAAAGTTCTCCAAATGTGAGTTTTGGCTTGGGTCAGTGGCTTTCTTAGGACATGTGGTGTCTAGCGAGGGTATTCAGGTCGACCCGAAGAAGATAGAGGTGGTGCAGAGTTGGCCTAGACCGACCTCAGCCACAGAGATTTGTAGTTTCCTTAGGTTGGCAGGGTATTATCGCCGATTTATTCTGGAATTTTCCTCTATTGCATCGCCCTTGACCAAATTGACTTAGAAGGGTTCTCCATTTGTGTGGTCGGATGTGTGTGAGGAGAGCTTTCAGAAGCTCAAGACAGCCTTGACCACGTCTCCAGTGTTGGTGTTACCATCAACTTCAGGTTCTTACACTGTATATTGTGATGCTTCGAGAGTTGGGATCGGATGTGTGTTGATGCAGGAGGGTAGAGTTATTGCATATGCTTCTCATCAGTTAAAGCCACACGAAAAGAACTACCCTGTACATGATTTGGAGTTGGGTGCTATAGTTCATGCTTTGAATATTTGGAGGCACTACTTGTATGGAGTATCTTGTGAGGTATTCACCGATCATCGCAGTCTTCAACATCTATTCTAGCAGAAGGATCTTAATTTGAGGCAGCGGAGGTGGCTAGAGTTACTCAAAGATTATAATATTACCATTTTGTATCATTCGGGAAAGGCCAATGTGGTGGCCGATGCTTTGAGCCGGAAGGCGGTTAGCACGTGGAGTTTGGAATACATTCTAGTTGGGGAGAGGCCCTTTGCAGTTAATGTTCAGGCTTTGGCTAATCGGATGGTGAGATTAGACATTTTAGAGCCTAGTCGGGTGTTGGCTTGTGTGGTTTCACGGTCTTCCTTGTATGACCGCATCAGAGAGTGCTAGTATGATTATCCGCATTTGCTTGTCCTTAAGGATAGGGTTCAACATGATGATGCCAGGGATGTGACCATTTATAGTGATTGCGTGTGAAAGATGCAGGGCCGGATTTGTATGTCCAATGTGGATGGGCTTCGGGAGTTGATATTGGAGGAGGCCCACAGCTCGCGATATTCCATCCATCCAGGTGCCGCGAAGATGTATCAGAATTTAAGGCAGCACTATTGGTGGAAGAGGATGAATAAGGATATAGTGGGGTTTGTAGCTCGGTGTCTCAACTATCAGCAGTTTAAATACGAGCATCAGAGATCGGACGGTGTACTTCAGCGGATGATTATTCCTGAGTGGAAGTTGGAGAGGATTACTATGGATTTTGTGAGTGGTATCCCTCAGACTTTGAAGAAGTTCGATTCGATTTGGGTGATTGTGGATCGGCTGATTAAGTCCGCCACTTCATTCCAATATGTACTACTTATTCTTTGGAGTGGCTGGCAGGGATCTTTATCCGGGAGATTGTCTGATTGCATGGGGTTCCAGTGTCTATTATCTCTGATAGGGCTACTCAGTTCACTTCTTAGTTCTCGAGGATATTTCAGCGGTGGTTGGGTACGCAGGTAGAGTTGAGCATAACATTCCATCCTCAGACGGATGGGTAGTCCGAGCGCACTATTCAGATATTGGAGGACATGTTACGTGCCTATGTTATTGATTTTGGGGGTTCATAGGATGAGTTTTTGCCACTTGCAGAGTTTGCCTACAACAACAGTTATCAGTCGATCATTCAGATGGCTCCGTATGAGGTGTTGTATGGGAGGCGGCGTAGATCTCCTGTTGGATGGTTCGAGCCCGATGAGGCTAGGTTATTGGGGATAGAGATGGTTTAGGATGCCTTAGAGAAGGTGAAGCTGATTCAGGAAAGGTTTCGTACAACACATTTGCGTCAGAAGAGTTATGTGGACCGGAAGGTTCGGGATGTGTCCTATATGGTAGGTGAGAAGGTCTTGCTGAAAGTTTCACCCATGAAGGGTGTTATGCAGTTTGGAAAGAAAGGGAAGCTGAGTGTGCGGTTAATTGGGCCTTTTAAGGTACTTAGGAGGGTTGGGGAGGTGGATTATGAGCTTGCTTTGCCACCCAACTTGTCGAGCGTGCATGTGGTATTTCAGGTATCTATGCTCGGGAAGTATGTTGGGGACCCGTCTCATATATTAGACTTCAGCACTGTTCAGTTTGATGATGATTTGACCTATGATGTAGAGCCAGTGGCTATTTTGGGTCTTCAGGTTCGAAAGTTGAGATCAAAGGATATAGCCTCAAAAAAGGTGCAGTAGAGAGGTCAGTCCGTGGAGGAGGCTACTTGGGAGACCGAGCGGGAGATACAGAGAAGATATCCTCACCTGCTTGAGGTTCCAGGTATGTTTCTTGACACGCTCGAGGACGAGTGTTTGTTTTAGTTAGGGAGGATGTGACGACCCGGCCCGTCGTCACGTGATTTACCACCCCGTTTCCCCATCTTATGTTTCTCTATGCTTCATTATCGGTATTTGAGGTGGTCGAGTAGAATTGGATTGGTTTTAGATTGAAATGAGACACTTAGTCTCTTTAAGAAAGGCTTGTTTTGGAAAAGTCAACCGGATGTTAACTATTGAGTTAGAGGGTCCAGATGTGATTTCTGGCGATTCAGTTAGCTTCGGGGGATGATTTTTGACTTAGGAGTGCGATAGAAATTGATTTTGGAGGTCCGGTGTAGAATTAGGCTTGAATTGGTGTAGTTAGTATTTTGGCGAATTTCGGTTGGTAGGTGAGATATTGATACGGGGGTCGGAATGGAATTTCGAGAGTTGCAGTAGCTTCGTTAGGTGATTTTGGATGTGTGTGCAAAATATCAGATCATTCGAAGGTGTTTTGGTTGGGTTTTTGATCAAATGCGTATTTCGGAAGTTTTTAAGAAACTTAGGCTTAAATCCGATGTAATTTGATGGTTTTGTTGTTATTTGTAGTGTTTTGATGATTGGAGCAACTTTTAATGATGTTTTAGGATGGGTTGGCACTTTTGGTTGAGGCCCTAGGGGCCTCGGGGTGATTTCGGATGACTAACGGGATAAAATTGGGAGTTGAGAAATTGCAGGTTTTGGCTGGCATCAGGTATTTCTGCATCTACGGAAAGGAACCGCAAATACGGAGTCGCAGGTGCGGAGGTCATAGTGCAGGTGCGGTTCTGGGCAATGGATGGAAGAGTCACATATGCGGAAGGGAAGTCGCATCTGCGGTTAAGGAATAGGGTCAGGCGTTTCCGCAGAAGCGGAAGAGTATCCGCATATGCGGGTCCGCAGATGCGGAAGTGTGACCGCAAAAGCGGTTTGGGATTTTAAATGAGGATCCGCAGAAGAGGAAAAGGACCGCAGGCGCGGTAGTCGCAGAAGAGGAACAGGGACCGCAGAAGCGGAAATCCCTGTTGCCAGAAGGATTTTTAATGTTCATTTTGTTCCGCAAAGCTTAGTCTATTTCAACCATTTTTAAGCAAGCTTCAGAGCTCTTGGATGGAATTGAAGGGTGATTTCGACTAGGTATGATTGGAGTTAAGTTCCTTGGCCTAAATACATGAAATTATGATAGATTTAACATGGAAATTGGTTGAAATTCATCAAAAGAGGGTAAAGCTAGGGCTTAGGAATTTGGTGATTTGAAAATGGAATTTGAAAGGTCAAATGGACTCCGATTTTGGTAAATTTGATATGTATAGACTCGTGGAGAGATAAGGAATCCGGTGATGTAAATTTTCTGATTTTTTCGAGAAGTGGGCCTGGGCTCGATTTTTGCCAACTTCGTGATTTTCGACATTTTTTCGAGTCTTTTTGATTGGGTTGTATTCCCTTAGCCTATTGTAACGTATTCCTTGTGGTTTTGATCATATTTGACGCTCGAGGAGGTTAATTTGCAAGGCAAGGGCAAAGCAAGCTAGGATTTCGGCAGGCTTGAGGTGAGTAATGGTTATAAATAATGTTCTGAGGGTTTGAAACCCCGAATTTGCACAACGTGGTGCTATGTTGAGATGGGATACACGCTGTATGATGAGCGTGGGGTCTGTTACTGCTGGGGATTCGGACTCGGTCCATCTCGACTGATGACTTTACTGTATTTTTGACTGAGACTTAATTAATATTATTATATTCTAGGCTAGTTGTCATGTTTGGGGCCTTGTGCCGATCTGTAGAACCCTTAGGGGGGTTTTTGTACTGGTTGGCCTCACTTTACTTATCGAAATCATACCCTCAGTCATGTTCTTAATTGTTAAACATAATATGAACCTGGTTTAGAAATTGGTAAATCCTAATGAGAATAACCTGGGGTTGGAAACCCTGTCTTAGCGGACTGTGCCCGAGAGGCCAAGTCCATATTGATTGAGAGGGGTCGAGGACCCTCATAGTGAGGGTATTTGATATATACCGATCGGGCTACACGCCGCAGGAGTATATATACATATATGGATCGGACTGCACGCCGTAGTAGTATATTAAATGGATCGAATTGCACGTCACAGTAGTATATTATATGGATTGGACTGCATGCCGCAGTTGTATATTATATCGATCGGACTGCACACCGCAGTAGTATATCATATGGATCGGACTGCACGCTGCAGTAGTATAGCGCTTTGGCTGTAGGATCCCCTCCGGAGTCTGCACACCCCAGTGAGCGCAGTCGACTATTATTATTGGATCGGTCTACACGCCACATCAGTATATATATATATATATATATATATATATATATATATATATTGATCGGGCTGTATGTTGCAACAGTTTACTTTACGGATCGGGCTGTATGCCGCAACGGTATGATTAAACTATCGGTCATCGCGAGGAGTAAATGAGTTGTGTACTCGTTTAAGGGATAGTTACCTGATTTTCCTCATTTAGCTGTCGTTTAATGTACTTACTATTTTTATATAGAACTGCATAGTGTTTTTACGAGTTTTTTTTCCGTCAGTCATTATTTATTTCTATTACTCACTAAGTCGGAGTACTCACTTTACTCCCTGCACCATGTGTGTAGATACAGGTATCCCGGAGGAATAGTTTTAGCTCTCTGCTGCTGTTCAGCTTATTTTTGGAGTTATCGAGGTAGTTGCATGGCGTCTGTAGGACCCGATTTCTCCCTTTACCCTCGTTATTTTCCGCATTCTAGACTATTTTATGTATAGGCTGCTACTCAGATTTGTACTAGAGGCTCTCGACTCGTGACACCAGATCGGTGGGATTGTATTGGCATATTCTTGGTTTCTGCACTATTTTTATTTACTGTTGCAGAGTTCAACTTATGTTAATTGGCATTTAATCCTGTTAATTGGTTATAAATTTTATCAAAGAGATTAAGAGTAACGAAATGGTGTTGGGCGCCATCATGACCGGGGATGGGGTCGTGACAGATAAGATGACCGGTGCGCTAATATCATGTGTAGCCCCTCTTTTGAGTAGTGATTATCGGATATTGCATTGATGTGATCCATATTACAAACAAACCTAGGACCCCCTTTCATTCATCAGCATGCTTAGATTGTAACTCTTTTCAAAACCTTGCTTTTTCACTATTTTCAAAACAAATACTTGTGTATTTAATTTCAAAACCCCTATTACTTGAGCTTTATTTGTTTACTTGTTAATTGTACAAATTCACAAAACTATCTGGCCGAGAACCACACTAGTGGATCCTGAGGGGTGCCTAACACCTTTCTCTTGGGATAATTTCAAGCCCTTACCCTATCTCTGGTTACCAATATAGTTGTAGATGAACCTCATAGGTGCCCTAACGCACCTTAAAGTCGTTAGGTGGCGAGTCTTCAAAATTGCAAAACCCTTTTCCCAAAAGGAAAGAGTTGTCTCAACTAAATGTTATAAATCCGATGTCGCGAGAAAGATGAGGCACGACAGTGGGTAATTACAACTTCAATACAATGGGTCGGAAGCATTCTGATTTTTCATGGAGTTCACCTGGGGGTACAACAAATGGATAACAACAAAATAACTCAAGATTTCAAGGAACTTCTGGTTTTATGAATCAGTTGAGGTCGTAGTTCAAGCCTCAACAATCAAATCAGTATGTGTTGGAATATCTAATAAAGTCATTCATTATCAAGACTGATGAGAGGCTAGATGTTCATGGTGCATCTATCAAAGAACTTGGGACATGTTTGCGTAACTTGGAGAGACAAGTGGGACAAATTGTGACTATATTATCGGAGAGAATCCCAGGTACACTACCAACTGAAACTGAAAAGAATCCGAAAGAAATGGTAAATGTTGTGACCTTGAGAAGCGGACAAGTGTTGAAAAATTACACTTTAATTCAAAAAGGTGTTGCGCCTGAAAAATAAAGTGGGAAGGAGCTGAAAATTAAAGATGATACAAAGACTGAGAAGAAGAAAAGCAAGAAGGGTGTTATGCCCCGCAATATTACGTCAATATTACGTCCCGCAGTATTATATTACAATAATATTATTCTTTGCAGTATTAAATTACGACGATGTTACACCCTGTAGTATTGTACGTTGAATTTATCGTAAGGTAATTGACATTAATCCAAGAAAAAAGATTATTTGGAGATTATAAGGATTATTATTTTAAACAATTGATGAGTAAATTCATGAAGGTGAGAGGGGAAACAAGTCAATGAAAATGAATTTTTCGTCCAAGTATGGCATATTGGGATAAAATAAGGGCCAAGCATTAATACTCGATATTTATGGACTAGTCCATACAAGGTACTACATGACCATAATAGTAAGGTGTACAAGATATGTTAAAAGCAAATAGTATTTAAAGTAAGTTGAGATAATTTTTAATTATGCGGATAATTAATTAATTACCGGATAACGAGATATTACCTAATTAATTGGGGTTATATTGGATAAGTATTAAAAAGCATGAAATGACAGCCCCTCCTTTTAATTTAAAATGACTCATAAGTCATTACTAATAGGTGGCATGATTTAGAGATATGGGAACATGAGTCACCTTATTCCTTTTAGGAAAGAGATTCTTTTTAACATCCTTACAATTCAATTACAATCCAAATAACCAACGTTAATCAGGAACTCTACAATTCAAGCTTACATACAAACCTTACAATCCAAAAAACTTTACAATTCAAACCCAACGTTAGCTCACTTCTTAAATAGCAACGTTGTTGCTAAGTGCTTAAGGAAAAGTTTCGGCCAAGATTTTTTTTGCATAGCAACGTGATTGCTTTGAGCTTTTCATACGACTTGTTTCGTGTTTTATAGCAATTGATGTGTGTTAGAAGAATTGTCAACAGAATTGGCTAAGGTATGTTAAGGCTATTCCTTCTTTCTTTTGGCATGATCTATACGATATGAACAAAACGAGAAAATACCCAACTTCCATAAATGACTCTATTCATATAAGTATTAGAGATGCCTATGTTCTTGATTCTCCATGTATCCTATTATTCTTTCATCTATTCATGGGTCTCAGAAAATACGTAAGTTAATAAGGTTTATTTCATAATATTAATCAAAGGCATAATGGTATTATGACGTTCACAAAGATTTTATTAACCTACTTCTCATGCATTGCACTCATTTACATGTACATTTACCCATGATCATATGACGTTATATACGCGTATATATATATGTATATACATGTATATGGGATATGGGAAAATGTTACGGCGTTATATACGCACCATCACTTGATCAGCTGGTATATGTTGATGATTTTCCCACAGTGACCAAGATGATATGAGGAGATGACCTTAGAGGCTTGATGATGTTATGAACGCATATACCCATGTATGGTATAACATTTATATGCATATTTATAACATTATAATATTAAATGATTCACAAAGTTATTGATATATACATGTTGAGTCTTTTACTCCATGTTTCTCTCATGTCTACTAGTTACTGATTTTTATTCCTTACATACTCGGTACATTATTTGTACTGATGTCCCTTTTGCCTGGAGACACTGCGTTTCATGCCCGTAGGTCCTGATAGACAGGTCGAGAGTCCTCCAAGTAGGCTATCAGCTCAGCGGAAGGTGTTGGTGCGCTCCATTTGCTCCGGAGTTGCTTCTTTGGTCAGTATGATTAGTATATGTATTGATTGTTATGGCGGGACCATATCCTACCTTTGTGATATTATGTATTCTTAGAGGCTTTTAGAGAGATGTCATGTATAAAGACTCTTGTATGGCCTTGTCGGCCTATGTGTTGAGTATATAAAGAACCATGCTGGCCTTATAGGCCCGTACTTCACATGTTCCGGTTCATTTACCTATGATAGAATGATATAAAAGATACGTTATGGTTATACTCAGTTGAGTAAGGTACCGGGTGCCCATCGCGGCCCATCGGTTTGGGTCGTAACAAAAGTGGTATCAAAGTAGTTTTGTTTTAGGGAGTATACAAGTCGTGTCTAGTAGAGTCTTATTAATGGGTGCGTCGTGTACAACACTTATAAACAGGAGGCTACAGGGCATTTAGGACTGTTACTCTTTCTTCTTACTCTAGATCGGGTGGTAGAGCTCAGTTGTAAGAATTCACATTCCTAACTTCTATTTTATTTGTAATAAGACGATACCTACATTCAGAAAGATGGTTGATAAAAGATATGGCTATGGAAGAGTTTAGTCAGAGGAACTCGACTTTGCATCATGGTTATGATAAGTAAATGTGAGGTCTTCAGCAGATCATGTGCGTACTGAAAGGTGTAAGCCTCTTAATAAGGAGTCTTGAGGAAAGAATACTTATCCACCTTAATGGTGAAAGGAAGTAAGAGATTCAGAAGATATATACAAGTTTCAACAAGCAAAAGAAGCAAGATGAAAAAAAGTACGAGGGGCCTAGTTAATGAAGGTTAACAATGTTTATAATTAAGGCAGATAAATATAAGCTTTTTGAGTTATATTCAACAGTAACAGAGGTATGTACAATTGGCCGTACCCATCTCAGTTATACCCTATGGGGGCTAACAAGTGTAGTTTAAGAAAAAAGACAGAACGTCAGGATTCGACTGAGGTTAGAGTAACCCAAAATGGTGAATGCATTATTTGTGTTAGTTGACATTTCCGAAGGGTATTACAAATGTGCTAATAGATCTTCTTGTGAGACACCAGATGGTGCACTCTAGAATATTACAATTAGATGTGAATACTAGCATGATAAAAAAAAAAAAGAAAAATCAGAAGATAGACACTGAAAGACTGGAAGGGATAAATATTACCTTAGTGTGACTCTCGTCCCTAGTAGGGCAAGGATGTTGAGCAACCCGAAGAGACGATGGATGAAGCAAGGGGAGAAAAAAGCAAAAAAATGTCTTGCTGAAGTTTTCAAAAGAAAGCGATAGGCAGAAACATTAGCAGAGTAATGAGAAGAGAGATAAAGAAGAATTATGAGTAAGATAAGATACGTGGATAACAACGATAGATAAAAAAGATGATGATATTACCGGGTCCATAGTCAGGTAAAGGAAGAGACGAGAGGTGATAGGCCTTAAGACAACAAAAGAGTATAGTTCATGAAGTCATATCCTCATTTCAAGAAGTAAGTTCGTGACTCTAACGTGATTACCAATCAGAAAACCTAGACCCAAGAATAATAGAGATCAGTATGAGCTGGTAAACAAGATAAAGTAAACATGAATTAGGGATTTAGTGACTTGATAATGGTCAACATCATGAGAATTTCATATTTCGTACAGGTAATATTAATAGAATGGAAAACAGAAGAAGATTTATGAGAAATTCTGAGAATGATCATTCAGGAAGACGCTTTCCTAAAGTAAGCAATGTGAGCCAAATTAAGCTTAAGAGACTGTATGTGCCAGTTATAGTAATTGTCACCTCGCGAGTAAGGAATTTTGTTATCCTTAGTACAGAAAGGATTACCGCAAGGAGATCGATGATGTGAAAGGATGCCAAAAATGAAGAGGTAGAACATCTATAGGCAGATTATCGTAGCTCCAACTCTTAGTACTCCTATAAAGGAAGGAATATAGGATGATGTGACATTACATCAGAATTAAGTGGTTCTAGTAATTATAGAATGATAAAGGAAGAACGCGATAAAATAAAAAAAGGGCGTTGATTGCACTTATTCAAAGCCTTTAGATATGCTACGATACCAGAGCCTTATGCAAACACAACGTTAGGGAGAGGAAGTAAGGGTTCCTGCCTGAGATATTATTAATTAATAAGGAGCCAGTGCGAGAGATACGTTAAGATGGTAAGTTAAGATAAAGGAACCAAGAAAGATTACGCGGAATATTAATATGGGAATGGGCCAACAAGCAATTAGTAGTTGATATAAGAAGAGCCTAGCTATGGCGAGACAAGAGAATACAGACAAATCAACAGATCGTGCAAGATAAACATAGGGAACCCCAATACGGGGAATTTAGCCTCACAATTATGAAATCGTGATCATTGAAAAATATCAATATAGGAGTTGGGAAAGTTAAAAAGGTACCGTATGAGTGTTACAAATATAAAAAAAGTGCCACCGTAAAGACAGTCAAAATGTTAGTTCAGGAGTAACTCTACAAGCACAAGGGCGTGGAGATAAGTAACTACGGGTAATTATAGGCGAGGAAGAACATAAAAAATTATGTCAGGCATACGATGTGATAAGCTCACATCCTTAAAAGAGTCAGAAGATCCCCCCTAAGTACCACAAAGACTAGTTGAGGAAATAAGGAAGAAGACTTCAACCAAAGCATAGTGACCTAAAGAGGAAAGGGTTGGGTAATAACAATTTAACTACAAAATTGTATGCACTCCAAAAGAAAGTTGTACCTACCATGCCTAATGACCGGGGAGTAAAATGAAAGTAATATTTGAGAGCATGAGTTGCACAAAAACTTCGGCATGCGTGAGAACTCAGATAAGCTAAAAGTGGGAAAAAATACCAGGAAAAGCAATTGCCTACATTTGAAGAAAGCTAAAATGGAACGAAAGGAATTATTCGATTAATGACCAGCCGTAGAAGACTCCAGTATAAGCTAAAAGAAGGAATTGGGTCCAGGTCATAGACAAAGGATTGAATCATTAGAAGACTATATCATGGTTTTCCATAACGTCCATAAAAGGCTAAAGTAACAACTAAATGCCATGAGCCACAGTTCAGAAGATAGCTTGAGCCTACATAAAGTCTAATTAGAAGAAGGAGGAAACTAAAGAATTACATCAACTAAGTAAATAAGGATTCTACTTATTGGACCCAGAAAGTTACAAACATCATGATTGAGAACATTGTAGAATCACTCTTAATATCAAAGGTACAAGAAAATTAGTATAATAGCCATATTCTATAACGGCTCTACGATAGAACCAGTTAGACGAGTACCAATATGGAGCTACCACCAGATTGTGTATGCACCAGAGGTGCAAGTATTATAAGAGAGCTTCAAGTTGTAGATGTGATTATACCTATGCGAAAGGGAGGTCATGAAAGAGGTAAAAGATATGATGTGAGACTTTAAGATAAGTAAGGTTAAGGTGGACAACGTACGAGATACTCAAATACTGAAGGTTATGAATAGTCCTTACCTCAGATAGAAGGCTAGAAGCACGAGGATTCAATATCTAGGAATAATAGCGACATCGTTAGTAGCATATCCTCCAGCCTATGGTTTAGGTATCGAGAAGCCTATTAAGAGAATAAAGAAGAGTTAGAGACGGTGTGATGTCTCGCTTGATATTTCAATAAGACATAAGGAAATCTATGATGCAACCAAGTTGAAAGGTTGCAAGTAATATAAATAGATATGTGTAGGTCGCAAGCTATTGTATCATGAAGCAATAAGGTTCTAGAAGACATGAGTAAGGGTAAGAGAGGGTGAGTGAGAAGGTAATGGATAAGTCCTCAGGATTAAGCCTATGAAAACAAGAAGAGCAGACGGTTTCTCTAAGTTATACAAAGCTCTCTAAGTTATACAAGAAGAGCAGACGGTTTCTCTAAGACTATTAGAATTTAGAAGAGATAGAATGCTGTAGGATGGGGGTGAATTTATGATAGATAAAAGACAACGTTTGGGCCTTCGATTGAATAATGGTCTGACAAAAAAAGGGATTTCATGAATTAGACACGATTAAAATAGCCATGTAAGGCGAGTCACATTGGGATGCTATGAAATACGGTTATGGAAGTATAATATCGTATAACCTAGGTGGATCAGAAAAAGTACTTCAAATATTCCATGATGCAACGTAAGACCTAGTGGCAATATATTACATAAGAAATTTCAAGTTATCAAGGAATGATTGTAGATCAGCATGGAGCTGAATTGACAATGGATGGATAAAAGTTGCAAAGTATGAGATGAGATTGGGCCATCAGTCTTGTCATGAACTGTAATGAAGAAGTGTTAAAGGATTTAGCTTTATGCATATAAGATAAGCAAGAAGAGCAACCTGGAGTTCGGTAGCATACCTCAGTAACGATAAATCGAAGTAAGAATTTTGGTATAGTATGACCTACTTAGATGTTGTAAAGCTAATGAAGCATAGAGGGACAACTTGACATAATTTTGTATATGTTCACAAAGTGAAGACTAGAGATTGGCTAAAAGCTAGAAGAAAAGAGAAGAGTAAGGCGGACATACAAAGTTAGAGTCGTAAAGGCTGCATGATAGAAGCTAGCAACAGTTATGAGATTAAAAGGATTCCGATTACGAGTGGTGGTGTGAGAACGAGGCTTAAAGGGGGGAATCCCTGGCCTTTGGGATTCATTCACAGAATAGTTGCTTATATGTCAAGACGAGTACTAAAGTATTAGCAAAACCTAACGGTTATGAGACTGATAAAGACATCAGTCAACTTTTGAGGAAGAATGTTCCAAAGGGGGGAATGATGTTACTCCCCGCAATATTACGTCAATATTACGTCCCATAGTATTATATTATAATAATATTATGCTTCGCAGTATTAAATTACGACGATGTTATACCCTGTAGTATTGTACGTTAAATTTGTCGTAAGGTAATTGATATTAGTCCTAGGAAAAAGATTATTTGGAGATTATAAGGATTATGGTATTTTAAACAATGATGAGTAAATTTGTAAATGTGAGAGGGGAAGCAAGAAAAAAAAATGAATTTTTCATCCATGTTTTGCATATTGGGATAAAATACAGGCCGAGCATTAATACCCGATATTTATGGACTAGTGCCATACAAGGTACTGCATGACCATAAAAGTAAGGTGTACAAGGTATGTTAAAAGCAAGTAGTATTTTAAGTAAGTTGAGATAATTCTTAATTAAGCAAGTAGTTTATAATTATGACGATGTTACACCCTGTAGTATTGTATGTTAAATTTGTCGTAAGGTAATTGACATTAGTCCTAGGAAAAAGATTATTTGGAGATTATAAGGATTATGGTATTTTAAATAATGATGAGTAAATTCGTAAATGTGAGAGGGGAAGCAAGTAAAAAAAATAAATTTTTGATCCATATTTTGCATATTGGGATAAAATACAGACCGATCGTTAATACCCGATATTTATGGACTAGTGTCATATAAGGTACTGCATGACCATAATAGTAAGGTGTACAAGGTATGTTAAAAGCAAGTAGTATTTTATGTAAGTTGAGATAATTCTTAATTATGAGAGTAATTGGTTAATTACCGAGTAACGGGACATTACCTAATTAATTGGGAATATATTGGATAAGTCATTACTAATAGGTGGCATGATTTAGAGATATGGGAACATGAGTCACCTTATTCTTTTAAGGAAAGAGATTCTTTTTAAGATCTTTACAATTCAATTACAATCCAAATAACCAACGTGATTCAGGAACTCTACAATTCAAGCTTACATAGAAACCTTACAATCCAAGAATCTTTACAATTCAAGCCCAACGTTAGTTCACTTCCCAAATAGCAATGTTGTTGCTAAGTGCTTAAGGAAATGTTTCGGCTAAGATTTTCTTTGCATATAACGTGATTGCTTCGAGCTTTTCATACGACTTGTTCTATGTTTTATCGAAATTGACGTGTGTTAGAAGGATTGTCAAAAGAATCAGCTAAGGTATGTTAAGGCTATTCTTTCTTTCTTTTGGCATGATCTATACGATATGAACGAAACGAGAAAATGCCCAACTTCCATAAATGACTCTATTTATAGAAGTATTAGAGATGCCTATGTTCTTGATTCTCCATGTATCCTATTATTCTTTCAACTGTTCATGGGTCTCAGAAAATACGTAAGTTGATAAGGTTTATTTGATGATATTAATCAGAGGCATAATGGTCTTTTGTCGTTCTGAAAGATTTTATTAATGTACTTTCATGCATGACATTCATTTACATGTACATTGACCCATGACCAGATGTCATTATATACGCATATATATGTATGTATATATATATGGGATATGAAAAACAGTTACGGCGTTTATACGCACCACCACCGGATCAGCTAGTATATGTTGATGATTTGCCCATAGTGGCCGAGATGATATGATGGGATGCCCTCAGAGGCTTGATGATGTTATGAACGCATATACCCATGCATTGTATGACATTTATACGTATATTCATGATATTATAATATTAAATGATTCACAGAGTTATTCAGATATACATGTTGAATCTTTTACTCCATGTTTATCTGATGTCTACTAGTTACTGATTTTCATTCCTTACATACTCGGTGCATTATTTGTACTGATGTCCCTTTTGCTTGGAGAAGCTGCATTTCATGCCTGCAGGTCCTGATAGACAGGTCGAGAGTCCTCCAAGTAGGCTATCAGCTCATCGGAAGGTGTTGATGCGCTCCATTTGCTCCGGAGTTGCTTCTTTGGTCAATATGATTAGTACATGTATTGATTGGTATGGAGGGACCCTGTCTCGACCTTTATGATATTATGTATTTGTATACGGCTAAAATCGGAGAGTCTCATTTTATGATCATTATGACACTCCATAGCCTGTCTCCAGAAGGCTCGAAGAATAGCTCGAGGTTCCACCCCGAGGGTTCCCTATGTTCAACCTTGGGGCAGTGCAAATCGGTGTCTATGATGGACAAGCGGGAAATTCTCAAGGCACGCGGTTAGAGCTGAACAGGTCTATAAGAATAGTACAAGTCCGTGCCGTGACGTTAAATGGATGTACTAGCCGCATATCTTTGTAATATATGGTTGTACCAGCCGCATATCTTTGTAATAAATGCACATGTACTGTGTTGGGATTCCTCATCCTATATAAAGGGGACCCTTGTTGTTTCTTGCACACATGATATTCAATACAAGAACAAGAACATTCTCTGCTCTTCAATTTAAACATATTCTATGTCGCCCCTTTGATTGTATTACTTACATTTATTGTGTTTTATTGACTATTCTTCATTTATTACTCATCATTGATCATAAAGAGCCATCATCTAGGTCCTTAGAACTGTTAGTTCCTCATCGACCATCCCCACTCTGACACTTTAGCTCAACCTCAAGGCCCAATGTAGGCCAGCTCGAGACCCCGATTCACGGCCATTCGGTTTGCATAACATACTGTCTTCAAGCTCTTATCTCATTTTTCTGACTCATACTTAGCATCTATCGCCTAACAACTAGCTTTAAAATAAATTACGTATTTTTAGAACCACAAAATAAAATTTAATTGTAATTACCATTTTCAAGGTAAACAGTATTATTAGAGGCTTGTAGATAGATGTCATGTATACGGACATTTGTACGGCCTTGTCGTACTATGTTTCGAGTATATAAAAAATCATGTCGGCCATATATGCCCGTACTTCATATGTATAAGTTTGTATTCCCTCATGCTTTACTCCGGTTTATTTACCTATGATAGAATGATATGATAGATATGATATATTGGTACTCGGTTGAGTAAGGTACCGGGTGCCCGTCGTGGCCCATCGGTTTATGTCATGACAAAGGGAGCTGAGAAAAAGAAGAAGGATGGAGCTTCAAGAAGGGAGGAATCTGATGATGTGAGCAAGCACATGCCTACTCTACCTTTTCCCTAAAAGCTCTATAGAGAAAAGCTGGACAAGTAATTTGAGATATTTATAGATATGCTGAGACATGTTAATGTAAACCTGTCATTCACTGAAGTTCTCTCCCAAATGCCAACTTATGCTAAGTTCTTGAAGGAGATCCTGGCAAAGAAGAGGAAGATAGAAGAGAGCTCAATGGTCAAGCTCACAGAGCATTGTAGCGCAACCTTACAGAATAAACTTCTACAAAAGTGTGGAGATCCAGGGAGTTTTACCATACCTTGCTCTTTAGGCACTATAAATTCTTATAAATCTTCATGTGATTCCGCTTCCTCAATTAATCTAATGCTATTGTCTATTTTACACGAAACGGGAGAAAGAGATTGGAGAGATAAGTTCGGTGCCAATTTCTTTGCAGCTGGCAGACCAAACAGCTATAACATCCGAGGGGATAGTAGAAGATGTTGTGGTGCGGGTGGATAAATTTATATTTCCTGTAGATTTCATAGTGGTGAATATGGAGGAGAACAAGGAGGTCCCCCTCATCCTAGGAAGACCATTTTTAGTAACGAGTAGAGCTATACTGGATATACATGATAGAAAACTCATGCTTATAGTAGGTGAGGAAACTGTGACTTTTGAGTTGAATGTAGCAACTGTTGGAAAAATTGGATGATTATGGAGAATAAAAGATTTAGCTTGAGGTGTGTCAAAAATATTGTTCTTGAGGATATTTTGCCCACACCGTGATAAATAAGTAGGAGCATAAACAACAAAGCTTGAGAAAAATAAAACCCATCACTGAAAGTAATTTAGAATAAGAGCTTTTCTATCTGTTTAATACACTTTTTTCTCTACATTTCAAAGTGAATGTAGAATGAATATATGGATATATATATAAAAAATCCAAAGTAAATACTAGGAAACAACCGTTATTCTCAGTAAATGAAAAACGTTTTGATATATAATTATCATTAAGACCAAATAGTCCGTTTGCTTTTGACTGAGTAACGTTTAAGATGAAAAGCCATTAAGGCTTTAATAAACAAAGCGTTAAAGCCATTTAAGGCTATAAAATGTCAAACGTTCAAATCTCAGGTAAATTGTCACGACCCGGATTTTCCACCATCGAGAGTCGTGATAGCGTCTACTAACGGAGCTAGGCCAGCTGAACTTTAAACATCCTCTGATAAATCTCAACAATATGAATATACGAAAAATAATTAAATAAGAGCGGAAGACTTTAAGTTTAAATAAAATAAAATTAAAATGCGGAAGTTTAAAACATATCTCTACCCAAAATCTGGTGTCACTAGCTCACGGACTACTA